>JAPYZL010098150.1:0-40984 GCA_030522825.1 Platygaster orseoliae
AGGTATTCAGACACTGAAAGCGATATCTTTCTGAAGCATATTATCGCGGGAATATTGAATGGTTTTTTGTCCGGATTTTGGTGGCGCACCCTGTAGATTGGCCAACTTTTTTGATTCCCGATAATTCTACGCCGAGCTATTGTGTTCACCGTACAACATGTTTTCAAAAAGACGTTTTGGGAAACGCTCTGTCATCGGCTTATTTTTCAATATTTAATTACAAAAATTTAACAAAATATTGTCTTGATGATGCTTTATAATTTAAAAAAAGTTTGAATAAATTTACTTGAGCTGTATCTCCGTAAAAAATCAGCGAAAAAAGTGTTTTTTGTTTCAAGTTATCCAAAATTCATTAAACTTTTTTATCAGAATAATTATTTAATAATTTTATTAAGAATTCATCAATAATAACAATATTATTTATATAAATATAACCTTTCATTATTCATAGTTTTAATAATATTGACTTTTTAATATACTTTAATATATTTTGGAATGTCATTTTTTAAGAAAATCATATGTATCGTTTCTAACATCATTTTTAATGTATTTCATATTCAACTATATAAAGTTTTTAATTATTATCAAGAATTTATTATTCTACTTTTTATAAGATTGGTTAATTATTCATAGATAATTTTCCTAATAATTTATCACAAATAATGATTATATAATTATTTATTTGATTGTTACCATTTATTATTAACAATTTTTATTATATTAATTACTTATGATTATATCTGATGAATTTTGTGGCTTATAAATTTTAAATACTACCTAATAATTTGAATTATTATCAAGAGTTTTTAAAACCTTTTTTTAACAATAATTTATAAATAATTTTCTTAATAATTTCTTACTAATATCAATAATATTCATATCAATATATTTACATTTATTAATAATAACTTGTAATAATATCATTTATTCTTATTATCGAGAATTCATTATGAGACATATTTTTATAATAATCATTTTTTACTACTTTTAATCATAATATTCACATCAATATTAAAATTTTTTAATTATAAATTTTAATAACACTGATTTTTTTATATATTTCGATATGTTTTTTGAATCATTTTTAAGCTTATTATTCAATGATGTACGTGAAATAAAGTACGTGATAACAATAATTAAAAAATTATAAAATGGCAAATTTCACTAGAAATTGATGAAAAAACTAGCTATGAAGCTCTCATTTGCGGCATTTTTCCATAAATAAGTTGATCACATTTCATGTAAAATTATGAGTTATTTGAGGTTTCATAGAAATGTCATAGAAACATACACTGTAAAAAATAATCGCAATTTTTCCATACTCGTGTATGGAAGTTTTCCCATGTTGTATGGAAATTATCCCACATTGTATGCGAATTTCAAAAATATGGAAAATTTCCTATGCAAGTATGTATCTTTTTCCATATTTTCCCGAAAAATTTTATACACGAATTGGAAAAATGCTAAAAATGTATGGGAATTATTAAACAAAGTAGGGAAAATTTGCAATTCATCTATAGGTTAAAAACTTCCCATAATTTATAGGAAGTTTTTTTACATTGTAGTTTTCTATGGAAGTTTTGTGAAATTTCTATGACGGTGACTTTACTAGTAGTTCTACAATCTCAATTATGAGACGAGTAAATAGCTTCTTATACAACATGAAAAAAAGACTATAAAAAAAAATGTAGGCGACATCATAAAAAACAATGCTCATCAATTTTCATGACTTCACGATCGAGATCCTTCATGAAAATAATCGTTCTTGTGCAAGTTTCTTGTTTCAATTACAGTACCTAAATTGTTGTTCGCGATCTGGGACGTGGAGGTTTTGCTGGATTCTCCAAGTGGCACGCAAACACCGCTGTATAGAGTTGCCGATGTAGGCGATACGTAGCACCACTTGCGAGACACGTACAGGACCACGACCAGCAGGAGAGCGACAAATCCAGCGCAGGCACCGAGAAACGCCGTCGTTTCCACTGGTACTGCGAACAAGGTCATCGAATTTCGCATTTTAAATTATAAACATCATCGAACTCTAAATTATTTGGGTTGGGAGTTTCGTGAATTATTCCATTTCGAGTGTTTTTAAACGTCGTGGTATGAATTATATAATAAAATCTGATCCTCGGAGCCAACAGTTCAAAAGTAACAAATAATATCATTTTATGACATGGATCATTTATTATTTTTTTAAAAAGCTAGTGGAAATAAATGCTATAAAAGTCGCTGGCATAGAAAATTATGAAACTTGTATAAAATTTATATGAAAATTCAAACAATCCATAGTTTTATCAAATATGAGTGAGTTACATGGGAAAAAAGTCCGCGAATAGGAACAACACATTTTTACGTTGATATTGTATGATTATTTCATGATTATTTATTTATAATTATTTATGTTAATGTTTTATGATTATTTACCGTTGTAGTTGATACACCCTGTATATATAATTAACGTTCGTGAATTACAACTCATGAAATTTCGATTATTTCCAAACTCTCAAAACCCATCAGAGATTAGAAAACTCCAGTTATAAAAACGCCTCCCCACAAAAGTTAAGTTGCTTTTTTTTTGAAATCGTTAAAAATTATTCTTAAAATTCACTATTTCAATAAAAAATAAAGAATGTATAGAACAACATAGTCAAGTGAAGCGAATAACAATAGTTTCCCAATTACTGCAATTATTGGCAGTATCTTCAAATTCAACTGAGCGTAAGTCAGTGTGTCATAATCAAGGTTGGCCAACTCATTATCAGTTAATCCAATGGTCGATGCTAACTTGAAACTTGAGAAAGTCGAGCTCGAAAGATTTAACTCAATTTAACTCGCTGCAATTGGCGGCCGAGGTTTCGATACCTTCGATAATTAATATTCCTGATTTCCTTCAATAACAATAAAACATAGCAAAAACACTCCTTAAAAAAAATTACCTTCAAAAATGATTATCTTCATAAAATTACTTATTAGAAAATAAAAGTCCTCTTTTCAGAACAACTATTAATTTGAAGATTTATCAACTATACACTGAGAGAAAAATCTAGTAATTTTTACTAAAAAAAATATAGTAATTGAGGATCGAGAGGAAATATAGTAAATTCTACTATATACAGTATTGTATTATTCAAAATATTCGTATTGCAGTCATTGGCATATAGTATAGTACTAATAGTTATTTGTAGTGAAATTCATTATATTTATAGTAATAGTTATGAAAAAAGGTAGAAATTATGATGTATGGTAATTTCCTATATCTTGTATATTGAGAACTGTTATTTGATAAAATAAAAAATAAAAATAATATTCTAAATTTTCCTAGAATATAGTAATTATTCCAATATTTATAGTACAAACCACTAGATTTATTTCTCAATGTACATATACGTGCTTTCAATAACGTAATGTAACCAACAATAACATGAAATAATAATTCGATCAATATCAGTCAAAGTCTATCGAAGTCGATAATAAAATATAGAGTTGAACGTCCATTTTGTAGAGTTTCCAAAAGTGGTTTGTTGGGGTAACGTTCAGTATTTTATACTGTTGCAAAAATAAAATACTAAAAAACAGTGAGGGTATTATTAGTGCGACATCTCAAGTAATTGATTGTGAGGGAAAGTGGCAATTTGAGAAACAAATTAGGCTGAAATGAAAATACATCCGAGGGTGGCTCTGACCTTGAAAAACAACGCATAAAGCTAATCCACTGAGTATGAGGGGAAGGCCGACGTGCGGGTTTCCTATATCCATGCATTCATGATTTTACGTAGCCATTTATCTTCAATCAAAAATCCATTTCTACTCGTTTACAAAAATTGCAATTTCTGCTGTTTAACGATATATGTAGGACGCTGAAATAGGAATTTTTGAGTGAAATTAGTTCATGTTCATGAAATTATCGCAGTTTGTTTATGTTCAGAAAATGTGTTGGACTCAAATGAGCTACTGTTCAAGTTTTTCGGAAATATCAGTAATTTCGAACTATTCCTCATCGTGAGTTTTAAAATTTCAGTTTATTCAATTTAAATACAGCAAATGTATTTTTTGTAGAAACTACGAATTTCATAAACATTTTCAGAATGCATGTAAGGACATTTTGAAAATTTCAAACTTTAGTGATCAATAAGAAAATTAACGTGCACCGAAAAAAAAAACTTCCCATACATTATAAGAAGTTTTTATCTTATACATGAATCGAAAATTTTCCATACTTTGAGAATAATTCCCATACATGTGTAGGATTTTCCTCATTCATTTATTGAATTTTTCGGAAAATTATGGGGAAAGTGACAGACTTGCATTTTAAATTTTCCATATTCTGAAAATTGCGATACAATATGGGAAAACTTCCATACACAAGTATTAAAAAATTGCGATTATTTTTTACAGTTTAGTTAGAAAGCAAACCTAGAAAAATTAGAGTAAAAAGTTTTTTCCTTTTAAAACAAACATTAAACAATAGCATTTTTTTAGAGTAATAAATAAATCTGATGGATTTCACACAGTTTTTTTCTCTGTCAGTTTTCCTTCATTTTCAAAATTTTTGAGCAAGTATCGATTTTTCAAAAAACTCGTTTTAGAATACTTCACACATTTTGGCTTTTCCTCTTTTTCGATGAACATTAAAACTTCAAGATAATGAAAAAATAATAACAAGTATATGTATATTTTCTACTTATGTATTACATGAATTTTTTTAAAGAAATTACTCAAAAAACATTCAATTTTCAAAAATTGTCAAGCTATTAAATATCAATTGATTATATAATATATGCCATAATTTGAGATTCTTGTTGCACAAAATTTTTGTAAGTTCATGCAAACGAATATGTTTGACAGTTTTTATTTTGTCACAGTAATTTTGCACAACTTTTGTACAAATTTCACCAAAAGATTGTGAAACTTAGGCAAAGAACGCTTTAACTGTATGCTAAAAGAGAATGTAAATCGGAACTACACGTTTTTCATAGTAGTTTCGACTCTAATAGGTGACAACTATTTTTTAATTAGGTATGATTCAGTTTTACGAAAAATTGCCAATACAGTAAATTCTATCAAAAATTATTGGTAGCGAGGCCTTACACTACACTGAGAAAAAAACCTAGTAATTTGTACTAAAAATATTGCAAAAATTACTGTATTCTAGAAAAATCTACAATATTATTTTTATTTTCCATATATTATAGTACATTCCGCCATAAATATATATTTACTTTTACCATGCAGTATATTAAAACGTCAAATATCGCAGTTATAAGTTTATATATGGTAAAAAATACTAAACATATACAGGGTGTCCCGGAATTGACGTGCAATATTTTAACCAATTTTTATTCAGATTTTTCTGAGACGAAAAGTCCTTTTCCACTTTTCACAAAACTCAAAATTGGCCGAGATATTCTAGTTTGAAATTTAACCAATAAACGCGCATTTCCGAGGAGCGGGGTTTAACTCCACGAACAAAACTCTGCCCAAATTTTCTTCATATTTTTCTGAGTTGAAAAGTCCTTTGCCACTTTTCACAAAACTCAAAACGAAAAAAGATATTCGAGTTTGAAATCTGAGAAATCTGATTGGTTGAAACTTCAAAGTCGAATATCTTTTTTGATTTTGATTTTTGCGAAAAGTGGCAAAGGACTTTTCAACTCAGAAAAATATGAAGAAAATTAAAGAAAAGTTTGGTACGTGGTTTTTATCCCCATTCTTCGGAAAAGCGCGTTTATTGGTTAAATTTCAAACTCGAATATCTCGGCCAATTTTGAGTTTTGTGAAAAGTGGAAAAGGACTTTTCGTCTCAGAAAATCTGAAAAAAATGGTTAAAATATTGCACGTTGATTCCGGGACACCCTGTATAATAAATAATAAATTTATAATAAACAATACTGTATACAGTAACATTTATTATATTTCATCTCGATTCCTCATTACTTATTTTAGTAAAAAGTACTAGATTTTTCTCTCAGTGTACATTTGCACAAAATGTTGAAAAAAATAGTACGAAAACCTACTTGTAACTTTAACGCAAAATTATTATTTTGAAATAAATTGATATGAACGTCTCATAACTAAACTTGAAACATTTCCTGACATAATTCTTGGTTTTTTTCCAAACAACCGAATTCAATCAATATTATTCGATATAAACATCTAGGAAACAAACATTTACTTATTCAACATTACGAATTTCTGTAAATAAGTTATTTTTCTTAACCGCATTCATTCTAAAACATAAAATAAGTTACACACATTATAAAAAATACTGTTTATAATAATTTTGCGTTTCGTGTAGAACCAGCAATCGTACAATCATTTTTATATTATTATTTTTTGTGTATCAGTCTTCGTCTCTTTATTTATTACGATTCATTTAATAATATAATACATAATTTTTTGTTTTATTTTCCGCAAAAATCTGTAAACAATCATGACCATAACAAATAACCCTGTGCTGTCTCCCCTGCAACGTTTCAAGCCCTTTTTGCCGAAAAATGAAATCGCCCGAAACGTCAATAAACGCTTTGTTGACTTTCCATAACCATTTGCCCCCATAAATAAATTACTCAACAATCCCCACCTGCACTAAAAACCAACTGTAAATAATTGAACGAGTGGATTGAAATATAACTTAGCATTTGGCCTGGGCTTAGTAACAAGTCGCTTGCTGCAGATATTACTTATTCGAACCCTACAATTCATTATTGTATTTGATAACATTGACAGTAAGAAAAAATTGTGACAAAATAATAACTGAATTTCTTATATGATTCTCAAAACAAATTTTCAAACTTGAATGTATCAAATTAAAAAAAACTTGTTATAATGATTCTTTCGTAAGTCATGGAAATTTCACAAAGCTACACAAAAAAGTAGGACATTCGGAAATTCTGATAAAAATCGAAACATGGTCGTAAGAAGATAAATAAATACACTATAATACAGTCATACACATGCAAAAATTATACTAATGCCTACATGGACACAAATTTGATAAAATTTTTCCTTCACAGATTCTCGCATATACAAAAAAATTACGGGATAAATTAAAATCTCTTTATACGAGATTTCATGTGTATATCTATACATCTTGCTTAAAATATTGATTTATTGATGCATGGCAGATCGTTAAATGATTTTTCCAATGAGTATACGATTTTTGTAATTCTTGGTGAGAAGGGGTTGAAATAATTCGGGAGAAAATAAATAGCAATGAGAATTCATTGCAGGGAAGTGGACTTACCCGTTAGGTAATGGTCTGATCCAGCCAAAATCATGCTCGGGGGTTGATTGGCGTTTCACGTGCGTAGCTCGATTTTTCGAGGCGAGCACGTTACGCGCACTCGACACATTATAAATTGGAAAAAAAACTTAAACAATGATAAATGGTTGTTTGATCACAAACGCGGTCGCAAATGCCGAACAATACGTGGGCGGTACTGTTGCTTTGGAACGTGCGCCTGCAACACTTCAACCCCCCGTACGCCTGCGCAATTACCGAATGCACGAGTTTCTGTCTTTATCAATTTTATCGGGCTTTCCCGTTCCTTTGGTGCCGCATTAACGTAGATACGTCGCATTGCCATGTGAAAAAGTCGCTTGGGAAATAGGACGATTCGTTAAATTTCCATGATACCGATTGCAAAATCGAAGAATTCTCAGTGGATTTGGGTTTGACCGTGACGGAATTCTAGTAGAGTCACTGTCATGGAAGTTTTCATATAACTTCATATAACATATAATTTCATGAAACGTGAGCAACTTATTTAAGAGTAAATGCTGCAAATGAAAACCAAGCTAGTTTTTTCGTCAATGTCTACACTGTTAGAAATTTTTGTAATAATTTTATTAAACTTGTCTTGGAAGTTTTTGACATAAACGCATTTGAAAACCAATATACAAAGTTGATGAAGATTAATATAGCTCTTGAGTTTTAATTGACTAGTCAATTGAATTTTTTGTACAATATACAATATGCAATGAACAATATACAATATACAATGTACAATATACAAGTCTATTAATTTTGACATACTACTGATAGATTTTAGTGTGCGTTAATTGAAATTCATATAAAAATTAATTAGTCTGCTGAGTTCAATACACGTGTTTATTATTTTTAATATAAATACCATACAATGTTACCATACCATTTCAATGTTCATTGAAATCAATGACATTTTTAACAGTGTACCCAATCGGCACAGAAACTTTTCAAAAATCAGACAACGTTTCAAGAACCTGTCAGTATGCTTTCGTTTGTAATGTTTCTATCAAAAGATGTAACAAATGCTATCTAAATCTGAATCAGTCAAATTTTAATTAATTGAATTTGTCAATTTGTCTGATTAAACTGAAAAATCTGTTTTTCTCGCCATATTGACAGATTCTTCAGTAAAAACGTCACGGATTGAATCTGTTGCAGATCAATTAAAATTCTACAGACCTGTAAACAAACGTTACGAGAACAAGACTGACAGCATTTGTTGGAATATATTTCTTTGATGTTGCCGATTAACTCATTGTATAATAACTAAGTATGTCATTTATTCTAGAATTTATGAACATACGCTTGTAAGATTTAGTAGAAATGAATAGACAAAAAATGAAACAATAAATGAAAAATATTTAATTCATTAATTAAAAAAAAAACGATTTTAAATTTTTTAGAATGAAATACTTTATTACTAGATAATTAATATTAACAAAATTGTAAAAGAGTGATTTAATTTTTTTCATTCAACGATATTTTGTTTTAAACAAGTCATGATTGAAATTTCAATAAAATTTTATTGTATCAATATTTTTTACAATTTATTCATAAATAACATAAATAACACATATAATATAGTTATCATGAATAATAATTTAGCAAGTAGTTTATGAATTCATGAATTTACTGAACAATAAATTGAGAAATTTTTTTTATATAAAAATATAATATTATTTAAAAAAAATATTATGTACATACAAATTCATATGTTAGTTTATTGAAATTAGGAATTTTCTGATCCCTTGTGAAAAAAAACTATAGTTTCCATAGTTTTCGTAGTTTTTTTCACAAGGGATGAAACCATTGTTTGTAAGTTTTTAAACAATTTCGAAAAATGTCATTGATTCTGGAAAAATGTCATGATTCAATTATTGACACCAAAAAAGTTACTGAAACGCGAGGTCTTGAAATTTGAATTTTTCTAGGATTAAAATTCTACAAAGCTACGCCACTGAATTGAAAAAATTAAAAAAAATTCAAGTCAACTTCAATCATTATTTCAATGAAATCAAATATGATTGAAAAATCTACCACAAACATCATAAAATTCCATCAATTTCGAAAAATTTCAAGAACTTCATGAATTTTCGAAATTTGTTTGTATTATATATTGTATAATGTGCTACTGCAATTGCAGTAGCACCTCCTCAAAAAATTTAGAATATTCCAGCCCCTGAGATTTCTGCTTTTGTTATTTTCGAATTCCAAGAAATTTATCTTCAATGTTCTAACAACTCTAAGGAACTAAATTGATGATTGTAAAAACTTGTCATCTATTGAAAAAATAAGAGAAAATTTCATCAATTTCAAAACTTGAATATCAGTTTTTTAAGTTTGAAATTTCAATAAAATTTATTCTTTCTGATAAAGCGATTTTTGTTTGTTTTATAATTTTTACACTTTGACAAAAAGTTCGATTAATTCAGAAAAAACGTCGGTTTCTTCAAAGTTTGCAAAAACTTCTTCGATAATCCCGGATATTTATCATGAAAATTGAACAAAATGAATATCTTATACATTCATAATATCATGAATATATATGTATTCATAATTATATATCGATCAGAAAACATAAATATAAACCCTTTTTTTACCCATTTAGAATTTAAATATGCAAATTAAAATAAAGGAAACATGTTAGAAATGAATGTTATAAATTAATCTTTAGAATACGCATCTGCCCATTATAAAAAAAAAAACACACACACACAGAAAGACTTAATAATTTCAATTGCATTGTATCATACAAAAACATTGCACGCTTGTTATATGTATATGCATGTATTTTACATGCATGCGTTATCAGTGGTAGTGCGAGAGTGATTTAAGCACTAAACTAAATAAATAAAAATTCAATAAACTCTCATTGATTAACACTGTGCGGCAAAATTTGACTTGTTTTTCTTTTCCCGCATTTTTTTGGTGAAATGTGTAGTAATGGACCCCCTGAAACTACCTACAAAAGATTTCTTGTTTCTACGACCAGTGTTTGTAACTCGTAGTACTTTAGTACTACTAAACAAGGACAGACTTATGTTTGATTGTAGCGCTAGAAAAGGAACGGAGATAAAAAAACTACAAAAAGTTACGCAATTATGTTGAAAATTGGTAAAACAGTCAATTTTCATCGTATCTCGAAAAATAAAAAGCTCATTCGCATCTTCTTAAGCTGATGGATTGATTCCCATTATTATTTTTTCAAAATATTATTATTTAGTATATTAAAAATTTACATAGCACGTCATTAGTGATCGAAATAGTTATTTATCGTTATTTATGGGCCAAAAGTGGTGGTAAAGATTTGAACGTCGGCCATATTGAAAGTTTGAAATCCAACCGTCAAACAAGATGGCGGCACCAACATATAGGGAATTTTCACGGTGTGATATTGGCAGACCTGCAAAACCCTACAAACCCATAATTTTTCTTTTTCACAACGGTTGGTAATTGTCCGTAAAAGAAATAAATAATGAAAGCGACCATGAAGTGACAAATAAAGTTTGAGGAGAATGCTCGCGAGAAATGTGAAGAATTATAATAATTGAGGGCTAAAAGTCGAGCGTGCCCGTGCGTCGCGTAAACCCGCGCGCCCGAATGTTTTGATCGGCTACCTCAGCCAGCGGTTTCGCCGCCGTCAAAAAGACCCATCTAAACCGTGTTTTCTCGTTGCTCGCTGCGAGCCAAAACAACACACGCGACTCGCTACCGAGCCCGAAAAAAACGAGAGCGCGGATTTTGCGAGCCACCTATTTTTCGCCCCGGACTTTTCCCCGTTATGTGGAGACGTTTTTTCCCCCCGAGTCCCGGGTGACGCGCGTTTTTCTCCGTGCCCAGTGGACCCTACATCTCGCACCAGGTACATTTTCGTCGCACCGAATCGCGTGGGATTTTTCCGAAAAAAAGCTGGAATCACGGGTTCATCGCGAGTTTTACATGTGGGTTTTGCACTTGCTGTGATAAACAAAGTGTTTCGCTGAGAATGAATGTTACGTGAATTGAGTGGGGTTTTTTTATGGAGGATTTGTGGTTTTTCAAGAACGTCAATGAGCGAGATTTGGGGTTTTTTTTCTTGGAAATTTGGGTAAATCAGAGTTTTTGGAGGATACTTGTGCATGTTTGTGTTTAGGGTGATGGAAAAAAAATTGTTTATTCTTAGGTTATTTTGCTGTATTTTTTTATGGTCGATTTTGTCATGTTGGATCAAAGTTTTTGGGCAAGCAATATTGAAATTCGTCAAGGTTATTTATGTGGAAAACATTATTTCTTATTGTAAATCACAAATTGTCAAATTAAATTATTTATATAGAAAACATTATTTATTATTGTATATTGTTAAGCATAACATTTTTTAGATTCAGAAAAATTTTGGAATTGTAATTTTAAAATTTTATAGCAGTTACAGCTGTTTTTTATTACTTATTTTAAATTACAGAATCATTCATACATCGTATACATATATTGGAATTCAATAAAACCATTTAACCTGTTTTTAAAGAAAAATCAATTGTTTATAAAATTTTATTAGTCTATCAAAAATGTAAATAACATTTTACAAATTAATTAATAATATAACCGGTTTCAATTACTAAAAAATTAATTACTCTCTATAAAATTAGTCTATTTCTGATATATAGAAACATTAGAGCTAATGTTACATAAATTAAGTGGTGTATTTTTTTGGAAGATTCGTGGTTTTTCAAGAACGTCACTGAGCGAGATTCGGAAGTTTTTTTCTAGGAAATTTGAGTAAATCTGAGTTTTTGTAGGATACTTGTGTATGCTTGTATTCAGGGTGATAAGACAAAAATCGTTGATTTTAAATTATTTGCTGGATTTTTTTATGGTCGATTTTTTAATGTTGGATCAAAGTTTTTGAGAAAGCAATATTGTTGAAATTAGTCTAGGTTATTTATGTAGAAAAAGTTTTTTCTTATTGTAAATTATTAAGCATGAAGTTTTTTGGAATAAGAAAATTATTCAGAAGAATTTGCTCCTTATTTACTCACTAACTCATTTTTGTGTGTTTTAAAAATAAAAATATAAAATATAAAATGAAAAATATAATATAAAAATATTTAAATAAAATTATTAAATAAGAGACAGATAAAGTGGAAGCACTATGTTTTATGTCTCTTACTAGTTTGTCTTTTGCTCTCAACCGCTCAAATAGTTCACAAATCACGGAAAATATTTGCCAAAGCGCGAAGATACCCAAAGTAATTCATATAATTTTTTTTTTATATATAATTTTTGTGAGAATAGTCACCTACTTAAATTTTTATTTCTAATAGTAAATTGTTGGATAGATAAAATTTTTTCTTATGAAGGACATTTTTCGAATCAAGGATAGGTAAATATGAAAACGGTTTTCAGAGAAATTTGAAAATCATAGCTTTTATAATATTGTAGATCATCTTTTGCAGTTGATGCTCACGTTTATGAATAAATGATAATTTCAAGAATTCCATACATTTTTCTGTATCCTGTAATTTTGAAGGATAATTCTAGTGATTGGAAATTGGTATTTAATAATTACGAATTTATTCTGTAATATATTTTTTACGAGATTATTGAAAAACAAAATAGAAAATATAAATCAAAGAAAAACTTTCAATTTCCAAAATTTGAAATGAATAATAGATGAAAACACCTGCAACTGTGAAAATTGTAGTTTTTACTGTATTTTACTGCAATTTTTCATAAACTATTGAAAAGTTACTTTACCAGGTTTTATGTAAACTTTAAAATATTTTAAATGTACCTATAATGAAAATTTTATAATAATTGATACTTTCGAAGTTACACATGTCAAACCTTTATTTTTAAACAGTACATAGAACTTATTTATTTTATTCGTCTGTTGTACACTAAAATTTTGACCAACGATCAAAAAAGCTGAAAATTTTGATTTAAACTATAGAACTCAGGAAACATGAAGATAAACGCGTCAAAAAGTATATACATCAATTTTAAATATTTCAAGTATAAAAAACTTATCTGAGAGAATTTTAAAAACTTAATTTATCATAATTTTACCCGATAGTTAGTAAAATATCTCAGACGATGAAGAAATTCATAATTTCTTTCCAGTTTTACGTATATTTATGAATTAAAGAATTAAATAGCTTTTTGAAAATCAAGAATTTGGAACCTGTTTAAAAAACAATTTATCAACCTCATAATGTTCAGCATATTTACCATTCAATGAATTTTCCTGACTTAGGAAAAATGATTACAAAATCTTTAAAAATTTCATTTGCACTCTGAAATTTGCAAGGTTAGAAATATTGCTCGAATTTCATACATTTACTTATTTCACAGTTACCCCAATCTTTGAAAATCAAAAGAAATATTTTAAATTTAGATTTTATTTATGCTTGGTCATTCTTAATAATGCTAATTTAAGTATTGAGTCCAGAAAAATAAATTTGAATTCCAAAAATTTGAAAAGTCAAAAGTAACAAAAACATATACCTAAAGTTCCAAACGTTTGAAATTAAACGAAAAGAAAAAAATCTATAAATTCATGAATTCTTGTCACAGAGAACATTATGTTAAATATTTTTTTTGGGAACCATGAAGTTTGCAGTTCTGACTGGAAAATCCTAGAAAGAAGCTGTTATGTTTTTTTTCTGAAAACCCATATATTTTTGTTCTTTGTTTAATTTTAAACGTTTGAAACTTCAGATATATAAAAAAACGTCTTATTATAATTTATTTAATTTTTATTATGAATATAAAACAATGACCTATACATAAATACTTATGTAATAGACATTTATTACTATACTCTGAATTGCTTATTATTTATTTATATAATATAGTCATAATAACATGCAGTATATTATTTGTTAATGTAAACATTCCAATCGAATTTTAATTATTAAAAATTGTACAAATTCTTCAATAAATAAACAATGACAAAATTTAATGTGATTACAGTACGCCATTCCTTGTGAAAACAGTCACGATTCGAGAGTGTTGCAATGAACTCGAGGGACGAGGATTTCTTCCATTATTGATGCTTCTTCGTGTTGGCCCTACAATATGAAGACGGAGAAAAAAGTGAACGAACCGAGTTGTGCGCTTGTTAACGAAGAGTCCGACCCAGATAGGGTTAAGATCAAGGAGGACAACACGCCGAACGTCAGCGAGGATGCGAACAACGACACAGGCGATTGTCCCAGAGACACCTCCTTGGAAGCCGGAGACAACGAGGGCAACATGCCTTCGGACACTCAGAATGGGGCTCCAGGAAACCCCATCCTGGGCTCTGCCAAACAAGACGTCGATCGCAACAACCCCATACCTGATGATCTTCCTACATCAGGTAAAAAACTGGCGATAATAGATTTAACGTCATCATCCCCATTTCAGACTAATTTCAGACAGAATTGTATCTGTTTGATGATCACAAAAATGTTTGTAAAGAATTCATGTTGTCAACGGTACATCATGGAATCCATGGAAAAAAATGATTCCCGAAAAGTTTAGGAATTAACTTAATTTTAATTTTAACCAAATGTTAAAAAAAAATATGTGATTGAAGCTATTTTTGATACTGAACATTTTGGGGATTGCGAAATGTAATTCCTGAAAGTTTGGGATCCCACATACCACTAATGATTTCATATTACCATGCTCTACAATGTAATTTCAAAATGACATGGTCAAATGTTACTTTGAATTTCGAATTTTTCGTTGTAGATTGCGGAGGAAACAACGTGGGTATATCCTCCGAAGGCATTCAACCGTTGGTCAGCAACGTTTTGAGTAAACAAATGGGCACTGGTAGCGGGGGCGGAGGAGGGGGCGAAGCGCAATACATGCAACAGCAGAGTCAAATTTTTGTGTTCTCCACATCTTGGGCGAACAAGGCAGCTGAGTCGGTAATGCAGGGACATTATTCCTCGATCATTGCGTACCACTGCGCCCAACCTGGTACCAAAAAGCATATGGAGGTATGACAACTTGATGGTCGGCATTCAACTGAATCTTTTTTGTTGGACATGTGGAGTTCTAGGAATTTCTGGGGCAAACTTTAAGGTTTAATCATGAATTCCCCAGAATTTCCTATGTACAACATTAAAGATTCAGTCCAATATTCAATAAATTTTATTGGTTTATATTTTATGATGAATGAAGACTACTGTAAGCATTGTTTTTTTTTTCCAGAAACACCCGAACAAGATAAACCAGTTTCGCTCAAACCCTGCACAGTGGTTGAACAATCTTGCGAACTTGAAGCAGAAAAACCAGGGCAACGCGAATAGCGGATTCCCCGTGGAGCAGACGCCGGACTTGCCACCGCTGACTTCAGCGGCGCCGTTTTGGAACGAGCCGAATAATTTGCGAAATTTGAATGGCGGTAATTCGTTAGGTAACCCCGAATCGACTCTGGACGATACAAATATAGATGTGCCTTGCCTTGTGCCCACCTCCCCGAACAATACAGGTGAATATCTCATTGAAAGCTTTTTTTTTTCTTTTGACACCTGAGTTGACGACAGTTTACGCTTACATGAATTTGTTATTATCAAAGCTGACATGAGATGATGGAGATGTAAAAATGTAATTGCAGCGAACCCGCAACCGAGCGTGAACGCTGCTATGGGACATAGTCCAAATTTGTTGGGAGGTTCAAGCAGTCCAAGTCCGGGTGGCCTACAACCTTCCTTGCAAGGTGTCAAGATCCCCGACGAGGATTTGACACCTCAGCAGCGACAGCATCGCGAGTCGCGAATGGCCACTATTCGGGAAATGCAGAAAATGCTGTTCCCAGAACACAATGAAGAGACTGGGCCGCAATTGGACAACCCACAAGGTGCTAATCCAGGATCGTCCTGTCCCCCTACCAATATGCCCCCCGTAAATGCGCCGCCCTTGGAGTGGCACAAATTTATAGAAGGAAAGAACAAGGTGAGGCGAATTTTTTCTTGATATTGGTACTTGAAAAGTAATTGGATTATTGAAGTCGAATTTTGAAATTTTTCCATGAAATGTATGAGAATTTGTAAACATAGGAAAATAAATCAACTAATGATCTCTTGGAGCCAACTTTGAAATTAACTTGATCGATATTTTGACCATAATTAGGCCCTCATCGGGATCCTTAAAAAAATTATAAAACAATGAATAGCTTAATTTTAAAAAAACAATTGGGAAGTTGCATGGAAAAAAAATCAAATTGGCAACATATGTATCTATTATATTCAAAAAAAATCGATAAGTATTTTTTTGTTTCTGTGAAAAATGATTGTTTGAAAGAATATGTCAGTTTTTAATTTCGTATACATAGATATACTGAGCAAGCAAATAACGTCATATAGTAAGAATGTCGTCACTTTGTTAGACTTTTTAAAATGATGTGTTTCCGTCACTTTTTGAGATATGGCAAAAAGAAAAAATTGATGCAACTTCCAAATAATAACTAAATCAAATAAACTTGAATATTCAAAAATTGTATCCTCCGAAAGTTTAAATTGCTATGTAGGGTCAATACAAACATTGTCAATATATAAAAATAATCACCTAATCAGTTTTTTAAAAAAATTGTCATTATATAAATTCATATTAAGTGAATCGACACAATAGAAGATTATTCAACGACTGACACAAAGTAAAAGAAATTTTTAAAGAAAAATCTTATCATCAAACATATTTAAAATCGATGAAATCACTATTTTAAAATATCTACATTTTCGTCATAAATAGAACTTTCATTTTTCGTGTCTTGATGAAAATCATTTCAAAAACGTTCCTTTTAAATCTACTATTTTTACATCATTCCAATCAAAATCATATCCTGGTTCTATTCTATGATTTGTTAAAACGTTGCTAGTAAACGAAATTAATCTAATATTATTTTTATGTTCTTTTATTCTTTTTTGGAGTTTATTTTCGTCTTCCTAACATAAGAAAAATTACAACGTTTACAATTAATTTTATACACTACACCCGAACCTTGAAACTTGTCCCTCTGTCAGTCTTGTTCGGCCATTTTCAAATGTTTGTTTAGGACTGTGTATCTCGAAGGCGAATCAGGTTTTCACAGTCGACACAATCCTTACAATCGACACGTCCTAGTATTTTCCATCTGAACGGGCACAATAATTAGTCACTCTATTAGAAATAAAATGTTCTCTGACAGAGCGCCCAGCAAAACTAAACAAACATTTGTTCCATCGGCCAATTTCGAGGGGCCAAATTTCAAAGTTCGAGTGTACTCCTTGTTGTTCGAAAAAGTCAAATTTATTTTTCTCTTCTTTATAATCCTGGTATTTAATTTATTATCAATTCTATCAATAACTTAAATATTATATTAAAGTTTTAAAGAATAGGTAGTATTACTTTTGGCTTGTCAGAATTATTTTTATTTTGACTGTTTTTAGACTTAATATTATTAAGGTAGTGGATCTGTTTTTTAATGGACCTCTCAAGGTAATTATTAATGTTTGAGGAAAGTAATTTGATTGATTTTCGATCTTTTGATGATAAGGTTTTACATGTGCCTGAAGTTCCAAACGTTTATGAAATAAACGAAAACGAAAAAAAAATTTGTTTTTCATTTTCACCCATGATTAAAATCAAAAATAATGAGAGACGTTAAATAACATTTGTTAAATATCAATAAATAATTATGAATTAATTCTATTACATGTACCTGAAGTTTCAAACGTTTCAAATTAAACGAAAAAGAAAAATATATGAGTTTTCTGAAAAAAAAAATTTTCCAGCTTCTTTCTAGGACTTTTCAGTCAGAACAGCAAATTTTATAGTCTCCAAAAAAATATGTAATTTATTTTTCTCCATGACGAGAAATCAGGAATGTATATATTTTTTCTTTTCGTTTAATTTTAAACATTTGGAACTTCAGGTATATTCTATTACTAGGAATAAAAGAACCATTTTTCATATTTTTTCATTTACTTTTAAACGTTTAAAACTTCAGAGACATGGTTTTACTTTAAAAATTTCTTTTTATTTGTATAAGTTGTTGAAAAACCTAGGCTTACTGTATGTTACTTCTATTATGCTGATTTTCTTATTATGAAGTTTATATAAAATGACAATTTTTTTTTAAATAACAATTTAATTATAATTGTTTTTATAAAATTTGTTAAGGGTATGATATTTTTTTAAGGGTCGAAATATTGATAAAATAAATTTCAAAGTTGGCTCTAAGAGATCTCCGTTTATTTTATTTTTCTATCATTGAATTATTCAAGATTTTCAGAATTTGTAAACTGTAGTTTTCCAAGGGACTAACTTTCATTAGCTAAGAATATCTTATTTGGGTGCACAAACTTTTCAGCTCGGAGCCGGAAGCCCCGGTAGCGTGACAAGCGGCGCCCCAGGTCCGTTGCGCAGCGGCAACATGGTCGGTAACGTTCAAAGGAGCCAAGGCCCACCCCCGCCGTACCATCAAGCGACGAGATCGGCCAGCGTGCCGATCGCCATTCAAAGTCCGAACCCTTCGTCTCCCAATAATCCCACGAGCAACTTGTCCTTGCCATCGCCGCGCGCGAGCTCAGCCCTCAACTCCCCGGCCGATTGCAATCGGCAATTCCAACTTGGAGGCCAGAGAACGGGACACTTGCCGGGTCACAGTCCGACGAGTCAGGATTCGCCTAACCCCGCGACCGTGAACACGACTTCCACGACGAGGCTCAATCAAAGCAACCCGGGCACGCCTGTGTCGCACGCTCATTTACCAGTTATGAGTCCTGGTGGGACGACGCCTCAGAAAGATTCTTCCATGGACTTCCCTTCAAACCAGCAATCAAATGGTGATTATAGAGAAAAGCGAAAATTTTACATAAAAATTTCATGTTCATGGGATTAAAATCATTGAATTTTTGTTCCATTCAGTGGACGGCATGTTTTGTCGAACGCTCCAGTGTTTAGCTCAACAAAAACAGCAGCACGGGGGCCCGGTGAATACAGCGGACGTGAAAGCGAATCTCATGCCCGTGCCAAGTCCCCAACAGATAAGTTATCTCAATAACTTTGAGGGACAGGAGCTTACGATTCAAAAGCAACCCAACACCAGTCTAAAGGATAGTAATTTATCAATGTGAGTATACTAATAATTTTTTACAGTGTACCCACTATATCGAATCATTGCAACAAAAACCTATTGACTTGTTCCAGGAATACTGGTAACAGCGGTTCAGAAATGTCGAACCGAATGTTGTCAGGAGGCATGGAGAGCAATAGTCAATTTGCATTGTCGGAGGGCACGAGCCCGTCGATGGAAAACGCAAGTCGTAACTTTGGTGCTTCCCTGCACAGTCCACACACGCCTCATACGCCCCATACGCCGGGCGGTGGCGCCCCGCACACCCCCGTGGACCACAACAAATCAGGGACGAAAGCAACGGCCAGCGCCCAAAGCAGCCCAGCGTCACACAACACAGGCCTCATGGACCCAATGGGCCCGCCCAGGACTGTGCCCGCGTCACCCAACACCAAGTCTGAGACGTCCCCGCCTGGTAAGGACCTGCAGCAACAGCAGGTTCAACAACAACAACAACAGCAGCAACAACAAGTGCAACAACAGCAGCAGCAGCAAATACATTCGCAGCAATCTAGCCAGCAACAAAATCAACAACAAAACGTTCCCGTGATGAATCCTGGAAATCCCGGACTCGGAATGGTCGGACAAGGAGTTTCATTCCCCTGCAACAGGCCCGCGCCGAACATTAACCAGTCGGACAACGTTCCCTTGAACCCGAACAACATCGGAAATCGTATGGGCAATCTCGGTGGAATGAACTCGAATCACTTCGATCCCATAACCTCGCTCGCGCAGATGAGTCAGCAGTTGACGAACACGGCTGCTAGCAATGCCCTGGGGAACGAGGGCAGTCCAATGCAGGGGCAAAATCCAGGTAACATGCTACCTTTCGGGAATCATCCCGGGATGCACATGATGCAAATGCAGCAGCCTGGTAACGAGATGAACGGGGCCTGTCACATGGGAGGTGGGCCCAACGATAGCAATGACGTGGCAGCTATGTGCATGGGACTTGGAGGACCCGCGACAAGTTACAGCCCGACGCCGCATACTGGGAGTCCTGGAGTTTCCAATAAAATGGGCCATCACCCGAGTCATCACCAGATGATGGCGCATGGGATGATGAGCAGCGCTCAGGGTCCAGGGCCTAATCAAAGTGGAGGTCCTAATCCTGGTGGTCCGGTCCATATGAACGCGAATCCTGGCGTGCAGGTTAGTGAAATGATCATTATTTGTTTTTTACTGCGTTTAAAATATAACGAAGATGGTTTACTCATAATAAAATTATACAACCATCGAATTTTATTAAGTAATGAAGTTCTCAATAATTTTCCTGATGAGGGATAGATATAGGCCGAAAGCTTGAAACAAACATTGTTCTTATCATTCCCTTTGTGGATTGGATTGGCTCCGTAAATTGATCGCTAAGAGACATACAATACTATGAATAATGAAGGAGCGCATGATAAAAATTGTTTTTTTTTTTTTTTTTTTTTTTTGAAGAATGTGTCAATTTTTATGCTAAAATTTGAATTAGGTATGAAAAAGTTGGATAATTTTGAGTTTGTATATAATATTTATACTTAATATCATATTTAAGCATGAATACGGTTGTCAAATAGCCGGTTTTTTAGTTACAAGGTCGATGGCCGGTTAATTTGCATTAAATAAGGCGGAAAATTGATTTTTTAGCGTTGAACAACTTTCACCCAAACATCTCGCAACTTGTGTCGGTTTTTATATGTAATTTCTATTTCTGAATAGTGGCTATGGAATGAGATTTTTTCGGGTGGGTGTAGTAATATACAGGGTGTACCAAAATCCCCATGCCAAAAAGAAATCTAATATTCCTTTTTAAATTTCACGCCGAAAAGTCCTTTACCACTTTTTGCAAAAGTCAAAATTAAAAAAGTTATTCAAGTTTGAAATTTAAACAATAAATACGCTTTTTCGACAAATGGTGATAAATACCACGGACCAAACTCTACCCAAATTTTCTTCATATTTAACTTTTAAGTCGAATATCTTTTTTAATTTTGAGATTTGCGAAAAGTGGCAAAGGACTTTTCGACTCAGAAAAATATGAAGAAAATTTGGGTAAATTTTGGTATGTGGTTTTTATCCCCACTCCTCGTAAGAGCGCGTTTATTGTTTAAATTTCAAAGTTGAATAACTTTTTTGATTTTGAGTCTTG
Organism: Platygaster orseoliae; assembly: GCA_030522825.1. Classification (NCBI taxonomy): domain Eukaryota; kingdom Metazoa; phylum Arthropoda; class Insecta; order Hymenoptera; family Platygastridae; genus Platygaster; species Platygaster orseoliae. Next base: position 21,490 of record JAPYZL010098150.1, read on the forward strand.
CAAAAAGTGGTAAAGGACTTTTCGACTAGAAATTTAAAAAGGAATACTGGATTTTTTTTGGCACGGGGATTTTGGTACACCCTGTATAATTACTGTGGTTATTGAAACTCAAGCAACAGGAGGTGGAATTATATTTCTTCAAATATTGATTAGAGTGTTTTTTTTTTCGTTTTTAATGAAAATCTGAAGAACTAGAATGATATTAGAGGATTTAAAAAAAACTAAATAAGTTAGAGAAATATTTATGAAGTTTGTAATAATTTCTATTAGGCATATTAGAAACTTTGATGATAATGAAAAATTAAAAACGAATAATTTTATTGAAAATTCGAATGATTCATTGAATTTCAGAAAATGTATTCATAAATTTTGTTAATTGTGTTCACTATCATATTTGTCCGAAATATTTATTTTTTATTTATATATTTTTTTTCCATTTTTTAAATTAAAATCTGAAAAACTCGAAAAATAATGAAAAATCACAAAAAATTTGATGATTAGTAAAAATTTACATTTTAATCGAAAGTTTTAAATAGTTTCTAAAATGTTCAAGTTCTTAAATTTTAGAAAAATAAAAAACATTAAATATCTTGTAAGGTATCCATTATTCTAGGAAAAATTAAAAAATTTGTACTTTTCCCGAAAACACTTATTAATTTGTGGGTTGTATTTATTACCATATTTCTTTGAAATATGAGTGACTATGTTTTTTCGTGTTTTCATGAAAATCTGGAAATACCAAAAAGTATAAAACACCTCCGAAAAATCATGATAAGTTAAAACACATTTGCATACAATTTGGTATGTTATGAATTGCTTGAATTGTTTGAATTTAGAAAATTTGGAAAAATTGAAAAACATTGAAGATTTTAATTTAATTAATTAATTATCGTCGATAATTTTAAAAAATCAAAAATACTTATAAAATTTCAGAAAAGGTCCATAAGTTTCGTATATTCTACTCATTATTATATTTTAATTTCACAACGAAAATCTGAGAAATTTAAGAAGTTTTTTAAAATTGCTCATAGTCTTGGTAATTTGGACGAATTCTTTTAAAATTAAAAATTTTGTAATAGTTTTTATCATCTTCAAAATTGTTAAAAACTAAAAGTATGAATAGTTCAGAAAATTTAGAAAAAATTTTTCGAAATTCAAAAAGTTTATAGGTGTCCAGAAAATGTTTATATTTATATATTGTAGATTGAGAAAAATTTTGAAAATCCCTGTAAGTGACAGAAACTATGTGATGGTCTTGAAATATTTAAACTTAAAAGTTTTTAACACAAATGTAGAATTTTGAGAAAGAAAAAAATTATAAATTCTGTAACTGAGTATGTGTATGTGTGTACGCCTTGGTAAGGTATACCTATGTATTCAAATGAATCGCAGTGCACTAACCATACTCGCTTCCAGTGTATTTGATCCCTCAGCGCAAAACTCGGCGCAGAAGCCGTTTTTTGAATATCTTTCCCTTCTTGTAAAGCTATGAACACTTTGACATTTTTATATACTCCTAGTAAAGTAATTTTCTTGAGGAACCAGGAAGAGGCCAGTTTTCAACTTTGTAAACTTTGCAACCCTAAGCATGAAAAATATGAATATGCTAAACTTATCTTGAACGCTCAAACTCAAAAATTAACAATTTGGAAATTGCATTAATTTTTTTACTGTTGATATCATTAGTTTATCGAAAAATATCAGACACGGGATTTTTCTTTTTGTCATATCTCAAAAATTGACGAAAACACATCGTTTTAAAAAGTATAAAAAAAGTGACGTCATTCTAACTATATGACGTCATTTGTATGCTCAGTGTATCTACGTATATGGAATTAAAAATCCACATATCTCTTAAAATAATCTTTCGAAGAAACAAAAAAATATGTATTGATTTTTTTTCCACGCAATTGCCCGATTCCGAAATCTCTCAGCATTGTTCGGTTTGTTGAATTTATAACTGTTTCTCTGTTTCAGGATGGACGCTACCCTGGAAACGTAGGCGAGCCTCCCAGTCACCCAGGCCCTCCGGGTCCCCAGGTTCAGGGTCCAGGTCGACTGATACAAGGCCACCCTCACGCCTCCCCGCCCATGACCCACGGCCACCCCCACGCCTCCCCGCCTATGACCCACGGTCACCCTCACTCTCACCCCCACCCTCATCCCCACGTCCACGTTACCGGTAGCCCTTACAACGGCGGTGCCAACGTCCAGGTGAAACCCAGCGCGCCCAACACAATCTCATACCTACCGGCGAGGCCCAACGTCGGCCACACGCCACGCGGTCCCCCCAGCCTCGACTTCCTGCACCGTTTCACGAATCCCCAGATGAGCGGCCTCGAGTCCAAGATGCCGCCTTCCGTGAATCTTAACTACTTCCCCAACGGCTGCGTGCCCTCGGGCAATCCAATGAACAATCCTCACGGCAGCATGGGCGGACCACCAGGACTGCCGCCTGGCATGTCCGGCTCGCCGCGCATGGACGTCGCCCAGCAGATGAACGCCGTTCACCCCTCGATGAGGCCCATGCCGGCCGGCATTCGCCAACAGTCGAGCATCATGCGCATGCAGCACATGGTCGGCGGCGGGGTCTTCCCCAGCGGCTCCATGGACCCGGACAAAGTCTTCCCCCCGGACATGGTGCAGGGCCCGCCCCAGATGAGCCAGAACCCGAACCCCGCCATGTACGTACCCAGCGGGCCCAAGGGCGGCGGCGGGGGGCCCATGGGCCTTGGCCCACCGCCCGAAGCCTCGCAACCCTTGCCCCCGAGCATGGGTGGCGCCACCGGCAACTTCAAGAACAGCCCCTTCGTCGCCGCTGGTCCCAGCATGGCGGACCCGAACTATGCCCAGCAGTTCCATCACTTCCAGCAACAGCTGTACGCCACTGGCACGCGGGGCAACGGACCCCCGCACCCGAATCTCCATCAGCAGCCTAACGCCCACTCCCATCAGCAGTTTTTCATGCCCAAGTAAACGAGGTACTGCTACAACTACCCATTCTTCAGGCGTTTCCTTGAAGAATCCTTGGCAAAACTCTACGGGACTTGCTGGCGTTATTTTATTCTTTTTTTCTTGCTTAGCGAAGGGATTTGTTTCATGTCGCAGCGATCGGAGCAGTAGAATGAAATTCGAAATGATAATTGTACCGATTGCTGTGGTTTAATTTTTTGAATTTTAAAAGGATGAATTGGGAATTTGTACTTTTTGATGTACTTGTTGAACTTTTGAACTTGTGGTTCGAGTGTGTCAGAGTTTTGATGAGGAAGTTATTAGAGATAGCGTTTTTAGGTTTTAAGGGAAGCAGAAGCTTGTGGAGCTCTGCGTAAAAGTTGTGTAAGCTATTTATTATTAGTTGATTAACAAAATTAAAGTTTGGGAATCTTTGAAAGTTAGGGTAAAAGGTTTTTTGGAATATGATTTCAAAAAAAAAAAAAAAAAGGAAATTAATGGGTATTAATGGTTTTGATAAATGATATCTTGCGCAATATAGTGTTTAATGGGAACTATGAGAAACAAATTTTTCCTTGGATTTAAGGGTAAATTGAACAATTCGAGTCTATTTTTGTCATCGAAAATCGTTTTTCAGTCAGTGACGAAAGGCGAATCATTAAAAATTCTTTTTTTTCAATTGAGATTTTCTCAAATTTCGCAGTTGAAAACTTCAATTTTAAAAAATTGCGTTTTTTTTAATATTTTTGATTATTTTCATTTGTAGTTGGTAACCAAAATTCATACTCTCGAATCAGAAATGCATAAAATAATATTGCATTTAATTTTGTAAATATCTATTGATATTAAATTTTTTTCGTAAGCTATTGCTGAAGTGAAAATGAGTATGAAAAAAGATTACCGTAAATAAAAACATCTTTAATTCTGTGTATGTGTTTATGTTTGATGGTTTTTTTTGTTCAATAATAAATTAGTTTTTTTTTAGGGTGGGTTATTTCTGAAATATATTTTCCGAATTTAAAGAATAATTACAGTAAATGAAGCTGTTTTTTAGTAATAGTAGGGATTTCGCCCCTCGACCCCACAGAAAATTTAAGTTCCTCGTTTTTTAAGATTGAAACTACACAAAAAAAACGTTTTCATCAAATTTTTACCATTGCGTCACTCGACTATAAAAAACACTGATTTTCGATGAAAAAAAAGACTCGATTCGCCCTATTTTTGCGGTACAATTATAGAGAAAAATAGCGTACTGTCGATATCAGAGTAAAAGGATAAAAAGTGCATTGCAAAACTTGAATTCTCACAATCCTGGAAAACGTCTAAGTCTATTTAAGATATGTTCAGTCACCGAAAGTCGAATAAAAAAACACACGCTCGAACTGTAAGAAATGACGTCGAATGAAATTCAGTGACTTCCAAGTATTTTTCAAGCAAAGATCCATATTTCGTGGTTGCAATAAATGCTGTGGGATAATGTTTTTTAAACTTTCTTTTACAATAAAGACTATCTTACAAGCTTCCTTTTTTATACTTGAAGATAATATTTTTTTTATCTCGCATACTGTTGTTCAGTAAATCCCGAGGATTTTCGCGAAGGATTCGTTGCGTTTCCGAAATCAAGACTGTACGAATAAAAAACAAAATCTAACGCGAAACAAAGAAAACGCACAAAAGGGCGCGTTCTTTGAGACATTTGTAAATCACGGCACATCATGAACATGCTCATTGACAATAGGCAACGTTTTCGAAATAGAGCCAGACAGGAGATCCGTACGTCCAGTGGTTTTGAAAATCGCCGCCTTTGTTTAATAATTGTGTTATTTTTTATGATAGTTTTTGGATTAAGATTAAGGGAAGTTAAGGAAGTTGAGAAAAATATGTTTCTATCTTATTCGAGGGTTTCAAAGGGAATTGTCACAAGTGTCTTGTCACTGGAAAAGGAAAATAAAAAAATATGCGAGGTTGTTGGAGGGAAAAGGGGGTAAAAATATGGCGTCCAACGAGTATTTTTGGAATTAATTTATTTTGAAAAAAGGTGGAAAACTGAGTTATTTTTTTATAAACTCGATGCAATAGTTGATATTTTCATTTGCGACTCATGGGCAGGGCACTTGGACAATTTTTTTTAGCTTGTAAAGAGACGTTTAAATAATAAAAAAAACGTTTGAGAGATTTTTATTTATTTACTGAATTCTACCTGGTCCAAGGTCGTCGAGAAATTTTTAGGTTTTGATTTTTGATGAACGGCAATTTTTCGAGAACACATTTTTTAGTGGGTTTTTTCTTTGTATTCAGACTTCAGAAAGCGCTTCGGGACCACAAATTTTGCGGATTTGACATATCTTTAAAAGTGATTTTTAGGTTGGAGAGAATTTTGTTGTTAATTTTGAAATTTTCCACAGTTTTTGATCTAAACTTCAGTCTTGAAATTGAAAAAATTTTGGAATTTAGCCTTTGTAAACTTGTTTTGAAATTTTATATGTTGAAAAAATTTAGAGTAAAAAACTATAAACGTAACAAAAGTTGAATTTTAAGTGCACTTTGAAATATCACAAATTCTCGATTTTAACAAATTTTTAATTTCAAGTTTCTTATGCCAATTATTTTATTTGAATTAAAAAAAAAAACAATTATCAAGAACGATTTTTTAAAACGAGTTTACTGAATTTTAAAATCCAAAAAAATATTGCTATTTCGAGATTTTGTTTTTCGAGAATTGAATCTGCAAAATAATTTTTAATATGTCAGTTATTTAATGCGAAATAAGAAATTAATAATTCTTGATTCCAAAAATCTTAGAATTTCTTTGTTGTTTTAATGTACAACAAAATTATTGTTAGAATGTTATAAACATTTCATAGGATTACCCATTATTTTTATTCAAAATAATAGTTTTTATTCAAATTTCTTAATTAAGAAACCAAAAAAACAGTGATTCTAAGATCTTATTTCTCAAGTAAACTTTTTTTGAAAAATGTTAATATGAAATGTCCAGATTTTGGAATTTTTAAATGCAACGAAATTTTCCTAATTCCTAATTTCAAAAAAATTTAATTTTCGAAAGTACATCATTTATATAGAATTTAATTCGAAAAATTGTTATTCGCTATGGAAAATAAACAATATCCTTTTTTTTTAAATCATAAATATTGTCAAACTGAAATTAAATTTTTTAACAATCCTCCAACAGTCAGTACCTGCGAAAGTTTTCCCGTTCTGGGTTAATTTTCATTCTTTTTTGAATCTTGTGGCATATTCCGGAAAATTTTTCTATTAGATTGTGCAAATATTCATCTTTCAAATCACGAGGTAATGACGTTACACGATTACACCAAGCAAAGCGTGAGTCAATATTACAAACTGCAGAAAACGTGCTTGTTCAAAAAAAAGTGCAATAAAAAGAAATTGAGCAACCGGTTGCGCTTCCGCGAAGACGCAAAAATTGCGCCTCCTTAAATTACCCAGATAACGATCAGGTGACCTCTTTTTAACGTTATCTTTATGAAAAAAAAAACAGCTAACAAAACGAATCGCGGTTTATTGTTTCTCTATAAACTGGTATTCGTCTGCGCTCAATGTCGATTAAGTATCACAAATGAATCGAATTATTCAAAGCTCTTTCTCAAAAAACCATTTCAGATATTTTTTCTTAAACTGTACAAACAAATTGCATCAAATTTATATGAATCTTATGTCAAAAATTTATGTAAGCTTTTATTTGATATGTTAAACTAGATTAATGTTGTAAAAACAGTTTACGTCATTTGTTTTACGTAAATTGCAAAAAACGATAAAATTTTCCCGGGTACAGATTTTTGAATAAACTTAAATTTTTTAATTTATTCTTGATATAATTTCTTGTTCATGTACGTCTACTAATTTACATCACGAATTATGATATTTCGAATTGCAACAGCTAAATTTAGAAATTCCTGGATGTTAACGTTTGTCTTCAAAACAAGTTTTCAATTTTTTAAGTCAATTTTTAAAAACCTAAATTCAATGTGAAATAGTTAAAAATTATTCATTAATTAGATGTTACAACAAATTTTAATGTTTTCTAAATCTTTAAGTTTGGATTTTAAATTTCAAAATTTTATTTTCTAACTAAAAAATGGGAGTGGGAGGAATATTCCAAAAAATCTATCTGAAAATTGAAAACATTTTTGAATCGTTTTAAGAAAAGAAAAAGTTTTTTCATGAGGTATAATATTCTGAATAGTTATTTCGATGAAACTCAAAATGTTCAATCACAAAATTTAGGATTTTTGAATCATCACACCAAATTCAAAATTACTAATCCAAAACTGAAGGATTCAGGGAAAATTTATCAGAAACTAAATTCTTTTTCTTACTAACAGGTTTTTAAAGTTGCATACATTTTCAAGGGAACTTTGCAAACAGTTTACATCGAATTTACATTCATTAACTTTTTAGGCAAAAGAAAAAGTATTAAAAAATCATGAATAATTGACTCTCTTAGAACTCAAAAATTTCGTAGTTTTTTCCTCTTATTCCAAAATTTTTTATTTTTTTAATTAAATCAACAAACTGAAAATTTCAATTCCATAACTTGAGAATTTAAGAAAAATGTGTGTATAAAAAATAGCCATTTTACGTGGAAACAAATTTTAAAAAGTTATAAATAATTTCAAGTCAACACTTCCACTCTACATTTTAAAAATTTTTGGGAAAAAGAAATTATACCGAAAAATTCTGAATTATTAACCCGATAAAACGCAAATTTAAAAGTTTATGCCCATTTTCCAAGATTTTAAAGCTATAATTGTTACAAAAATAACCGAATTAAAAATGGCAAATCCAAACTTGATCTTTAGAGAAAAATTATAAACTTTTTTCCTCTAAACATGTTTTCAAAAGTTCTTTGCAATTTTTGACGTAAGAAAATGGGTTTAAAGTGGACATTTTCAAATCAACATTTTACACCTCAGTAAATAATCTACCATTTGAGAAGTGGAAAGGAGAAAGAGGCCTCATAACACAGGCCCAAAAATTCAAGAATAACCGGTTTTAAAGAATGACCTCCCAAAAGCTGACCATTCATAGCTGGCATTTGTTTACTTGTTATTTCACTCAAAAATAACTCTACAACTCTTTGTCAATTTAAAATTTTTCTCAATTGCAAAACGTATTTAAACGTAGTTTTTTATGAGTTAGGAATTGATTTTCCTTCTTGATTTCTTTCTTTTTCATCAAAATTTAGTTTTTAAAAATATTTAAATTTCCGGATAAGTAAAAAATCCTTGACTTCGAATGTTAAATATTGTTGTTTATTTTCTATTGCAGCGTGGAAAATCATTTGTAATTTTTTTTATGATAAGTATTTCAAGCCTGGCATAATTAACAAAAATCACGAAATGCTTTTTATATAGACAAACCAAAGTTTTGGTTGTCACATCTAGAAATTTTGTTGGTCGATATTTTACTAAATGGTTTGGTTGCTGGAACCATAAAGAGTTATACATAAAAAAATTTTTTGTTCACAGCATGTAGAATGCCGTTTAAAAATCATGAATAAAAATATTGAAAAGTTTTATATGTTTGAGAGGCAAAAATTCAATTTTCATTTTGTTTTTCATAAAGAGGATCTTTTGTTACAGCAACAATTCATTTAGTAAAATATGGATCATCCAAAGTTTTGGTTGTTGGAATCAAATATTTCTTTCCTTGCAGCATAGGTGCATTTGCTAGGAATATCTGTGGCTAGAAAAGACACGTTTTTTAAATTTCATTTACGAGGACATTACGCATGTAGCGCAGGAATCGCTACGCTTTTTTGCGCTCAATCTAGACATTGTTTTCCAAGAAAAACATCGCTGATTCGACCCGATTTATGTTAGTCGTTATCTCCCAGGCTTATCGGATACCCCGGTACACATACGGGGCTCGTTTCAAAGCTTCGTAGCTCGATTATTCTTCCTTTTTTCGCATTGTTCGCGACGACAAATGTTTTCACGATACGCGGCATTCGGAATGCGCGCCTGACCTGTCCACTCGATATTTTCCGCAAGTTTCGTAATGAATTTATCGCTTATTTCATAATATTATCGAAAGCCGAGAATCGAGTAACTTGTCACACCGTTTTTGGCCATTTTTAAGGACTTTTTGTAATAATTAGGATTATAATATCACTGTAAAAATAGTATATTACTTCACTAGTGTGGAAAAGTTTTTTCTGACGAATCTAAGCGTTGTTATCAGATGAGTTAAAAAAATTGTTCCACACTAGTCGAGGACTATATTTTATTCACTAGTGTGGAAAAATTTGTTTAATGAATCTCAGAGTTGCAATTAGAAGTATTACTTTACATTTAAATTTTCAAGTAAGGAATTTAACTTTTGTTGTTGAATTATCCTTATATCACAGAAACTGGAAAAATTTGCGGAAAACCGATGATTCCTATAATTCACAACGTTACTTGAAAATACACGTCGGCATAAAACTTTCACCGGTGAAAACTTGCTATGAGTCATTACGATAATTTATCAACTGAGCAAAAATAACTTTCTTTTTTTTTTGTAATTTACGATTTTCGAAATTTTCGAGTTTCGAATGACGTATTTGTTATGTGCTCGATGATGTAAAATTTTTTTATAACTTCCAGAATCCAAGGTATGACAATTTTTCAGATTTATAATTTTGAATGCGAATTCGATGATTGAAAAGTGAAATTATGGAAATTTTTTGGAAATTACTGAGTAAAACTTCAATTCTTAATTTTTTTTTTTTTTTTCAATATTTTTGATGGATTGTTTTACAGTGGTAAAAATATCAGATTTTGAAATATTTGTGATGGAATTACAAAATTTGCTATTTATTTGTTCTGATTTTTCCATTTTCCAAAATCGTTTATTTCATAACTATCTTTTCATGCATTAAATAAAAATTTTTTCAGTATAGAAACTTCTTATTTTTATCAAATTTTTGTTTCAATTTTTTAATTTTCAATTTTGGTTTAATGCAAATTTTAGGTTTATACTTGTTCGTTTCATGTTTTACAAAATGAACGATTCCATAATTTTTCGTTCTGAATGACAATTTTTTGAATGTTAAAATTTTCGAAATTTAAATGCTGGATGTTTTTGGTTCATAAGTACGAAACTTTTCATTTCGATTAATGTGGCAAAATAATTTTTTTATTGACAGTTTTGGTTCAACGAAATAAATCATTTTGTAAATTTTTTCCATACTCTATATGACAATTTTTATAAACATTTTCGGTATAAACGTACATTTTCCATTTTCTTTGTTCTAATTTTTCCAAAAATTTTTATTTCATAACTTTCTTCCCGCGTAATTAATAACAATTCTTCTGATATAAAAATTTATCAAACTCAAAATATCAGTAATTACTACTTCAGAAGTACGAAATTTCTCATTTTTATCGAATTTTTTATTGAAGTTCGTTATTTTAAATTTTGGGTTACCAACAATTTTAATTCTATAATTGTTCATTTTATGTTTTACAAAATAAGTGATTCTGTAATTTTTTGTTCTGAATTACAATTTTCCGAGTATTGGAATTTTCAAAATTTTAATACCGGTTCTCTTCCGTTCATAAGTACGAAACTTTTCATTTTTATTAAATTGGCAAAATAAGTTTGTTATTGACAATTTTGGTCCGACGAAATAAATGATTTCGTAACTTTTTTTCGATCATTTTTGGTTTCAAAGTACGAAATTTTCCAAAATTTGAAGTTCTAGATTTTTTCATTTGCACTTTTATAAAACTATCATTTCCCGAAATTTCCATGTTCTGTTTCACAATTTCCGAAATTTTAACATTTTTGAATTTCTAATACTGGTCATTTCCGATCAAATATACGAAATTTTCAATTTCGATTGAATTCCCTAATGAACTGTTTCATTCACAACTTAACTTTACCAAAAATTTTATATTCCATTCATTTCGACTCCTGCAAAATGAACGACTACTCCACACATATCTTCTTACGTTTCAAATCACAGTTATCCAAATACCAAAATTCCTTGGCTCTCTGACCGAAAGCAAAAAAAAAGCTAGAAAAGCCCATTGCGTAAAAGAGATAACGGCATAAAATCAATCGCGAAACACCTTCATAAATTCGTATTTTCGGTTTACGTAATCAAGCACGTAATCTGCAGCGTAAAAATTTGGTAATCAAACAAAAAAATAATGAATCGACGCCATAAACTTCGTTGAATGAATTATCGCCATTGAAAAATGATGCATAACCCCTTCTTTCCTTGAAAAAAAATGCAAAATGCAATAGCGATACCTGTTGACTTAATTTTTCTTGGCACAATTTGCTTTGCAAAAATCAAAGAAAAATTTAATGGCATTTCTTGATTGTATGTTTATTCAATTTCGTTATGCAAACGAGCGTCGAAAAAAAATTCATCCGGCGCGTCTTGGCGCTATCTCGCGAAAATTGCAAAAGAATTTCAGTCGAGTCACACCGCAAAATCTCGCGTGCAATCTCGGGGCTTCTTTTGTGCACACGCCTGGAAACGTGCTAGACGCATGACATTCTAAACAGGCAAGGCGTGGGAGATGATTTTTTTCTTGAACTGGAATATACCTGAAAATATAAATGACCGCTCGATATTTCGAGAATCATTGTGAAATTTCAGGGAACATCAAATTTTAATGCTGCATTCGCAGAAATTCTACCAAACTTTTGTGACGCGATGAGAGAAAATGGACCTACTGACAAAAAAATTGTTTTTCGATGACTCCTCAATGACCTATAACACTCTGCGTCAAATTCCCAAAATGAATCGCACAATATAATGAGCTCTACCAAAACCGGCCCCTTTTTATATTCCCCTTTCCAAAACTCCTCAACATAATTTCCAATCATCTTGAAACTCCATTACTGTACAAATCTCAAAAAAGACGACGAACTGTTAGTGTGTATATAAATATATAAATAAAAAAGTTAATGTTAAATTCGTTGTACTCAAAAATGTTACAACGAATGCGAGATAAAACGGACGACAAATTTCCGAAAATTTCCACACACAAAATTATTTCCAACTCGGGTAATGTTTCCGAAAATTGTTTACCCAACTCAAGCTTCCCTATTTCCAGGAAAACCTTCGCCCGAAGTTGACTCGATCAACGGAAAACGTGCTTTCCAACCTTGTCTCGACGAATTGCGAGTACGTGATCTCCATGGGAAAAAAACTACCACGAAAACAAATACAGGGTGATTCAACGACGAATTCATACTCTTCGCGAAATTCTGAGACGATGTTTCCTTTGGAGTGTTTGCGAAAACTCAAAATCTACGGAGATATCAAAGCTGTCACGTGACAGCGCACGTTGACTCCGCCCACAGCGGTCGGGATTGGTCCATATCTCACAATTTCGATATCTCAATCATTTTTAACCTTTCGAAAATACGGGAAAGGAAAAATCGTCGCGGAATTTCACGAGGAATCTGGATTTCTCAAACCACGTTGAATCGCACTGTAAATAGTTGTGTAAAAAGAGAAATCATAGATACTCATTTTGTACATAACGCGCCCGCTTACGTCGTTATTGGCTCGGATATCGATGGTTGGATGGAGAATCTTATCAGTTTGGAAAACGTATCTCGCTAAATTGCGAAGTAACTCTCCACGGGGCAAGCGAGGGCTCGAAAATCAAAACCGGATAACCCGCAAGGCCAATTTTATCGCGCGTCACGATAAGAAAACGAGCCCTAACGACGTCGCGGGTTACCCGGTTTCGATTGCCGGGTCCCCGAACGAGTGACATGACATCTTCCCTAATTACCATACAATTAAGTGAGCCCGAAAATTCGCATTGTACATATTATAAAATCGACGACTAGATTTAGACCTTAGATCGGTAGATTGTGCATAATTATGATTATAACTATGATTGTAATCGTAATATCCACCGCTCCTCGACCCTTCCCCCCCCCCACCCTCTTTTTTCCCGCCTCACCCAACTTCTGCTTATAATGCGTAAGGTATTAACGAGTAAGGACAATTAATGAATTAATGATTAAGAGCAATTACAATTACGTTGTTGATGAATGATTTTTATTATATTATGGATGAGAAAACAAATACAGATATTTACAAGAAACACTTGGTTTTTCGCTGGTTATTGCTCCTGAAATAGACATTTTTCAGCGTTGCCGGTTATTCTTCCGAATACGTTTTTTCGAAAACAAAACCTTTTTTTGTTGAAGCATTTGTACACGCTTTTGTACAAATTTACCGGAGAACATTCACAAAGTATTTTATCGAATTATCTATTTTCATGGAAACAACCACCTGAAAACTTTTCAAAGCGTAGTTTTTCAAACAAGTTCTACGGTTGGATTAAGTTTAAAATTACGTTGTTTCTTGTTGAATAAGTACATGACAAGAGTTGAGGGGAGGGGGGTTATATAAAGTAGTCTGGGTATTTAGAGAAAAAAATCAATAATCATCTCAAAGCTGTTTCGTGAAAATTACGATATAATTAATTATGATTTCAGTACTAGAAATTTAAAAAGTCGGTTATTGAATGTAGATTTTTTGGATTTACAAACTTCAGGAGTACATTTTTTACGGAAATTCGTTCTTAAAAAGTGAAGTATTGAAACGATGAAAAAGTTATTAGTATTTATTTCGTGAGAATAAATGTTTAGTGCAATCGATTGAGAATAAATGAAAAAACACTCCTTGATAATTACTATCAAAATATTCATGAAATCTACATTCTTTATCAGTCTAGACAAGAATTTTGTCCAATTTTTTTGTTTTCTCAACACAAAATAATTGATCGATGAATTACCAAAATTTTGAAATTGTAGATTTAGCGAAACGTATTACATAGAAATTAAAAATTTTGAAAGCAATCGTAATCGCATTGCATAATTTCAAATTTTTATGCTTGAATATCAAAAGTATGATTCTTATAATTTTGTTGCCGTTCATTTTTTCGAAACACTAATTTTCTATTTTCGATTATTTGAATAAGAACACGATTTCCGAAAATATAAAATTACAAATATAAAAAATTAAAAGACGAGTTTTCTATAAAACATATACAAGAGATATTCGAATTTTGCGCCCTTTGCTCAAATGAGATTCCTTTTGTTTATTTCGTCTGTCAATCACGAAGTATTTGTAAAGTAACAAATTTTTTATCTGACTTTTTCAATTCTACGTTTCTGAAAATAATCTCAAATTTAATTTTAATATCTGCATTCTACTTAATTATATTTATAAAATTCTATGTATTTTTTTTATTATATTTTTTCGTTACATTTATTGATTTATTATTTCCATTTCGTGATTTCATTCATCTACTTTATAATTTAAATAAATTATTTAAATATTTATTATTCGTATATTATTTACAGATTATTTCTCTATAATTCATTTGACGACCATTTTATTTACCTATTTCATTTCTTTATTTTATCATTTTTCTAATAAATAAAGTGTATTTATTCAACGCCGTGAAGTAATGGCTCGTTTCTCCCACGGTTGTAACTTATAAAACTCGCATTTCTTCACTTTGTTGAATAAAATATGGTCCTTGACTCGCGAGCCGTAGGCGAGCGTTGCAACCTTCAGACTCATTAAAAAAACTTTCCACACTAGTTAAGGAATATACTATTATGTGTTACTAAGTTGAAATGCTTAATAGTATGAACTTCTTAGAATTTTATTTTTTATTTTTCACTTCCATTGCTGATTTTCATTTTCACCTTTTTTTTTAATTGTTCTATTCTTTCTGAAAAAATGATATTTCTAATATTCATTTCAAAATAAAAACACTTGTTAGTCAATCTTGAGAAGACGTTTCATTTAAAAAAACACCTTAAAACCGGTTCGAGTTAAACTTTAATGAAATATAAAAAAATAACAATAAAAATACAAATTTTCTTACAAAATTTAGTGTCTTATGACAACAAAAACAAAAATCTAACTTTCTTTCGAAAATTTCTGTTTTATTTGTACTATTCGCGATGTGCGATTAAAAAAAAAAATACTTACCTTCACGCCAAATCGAAGTCGTTCGAAATAATTTCCAACATCGCGGCCTCATGAAAATCATCCCATAATTTTTAAACTGTTGAAAATGCATAATTTTTGAGTAACTTAGTTTGCTTGATAAGAATTTTAATTAGAAAACCTCAAAATTCATTTTATTCCTTTATAAACAAAGGTCTATCGAAGCTCCGACTTCGCCTCGGTCGATGAAAGGGTGAAACGCTTCTAGGGATCAGCGAAGGCGTAACTTATGTAACTGGTTGTTGTGCTTCTAATTGGAATCACTTTTCGAAAACACTTATGTAAATGGAATTAAATTATTTTAATCCGAGGCTGGATAAATCCTTACAAAGCATCGAGAGGACGGTTGGTTAATGGAAGTATTATGCAATGCTTGTTAATGTGTCGATCTTTTCCGTTTGAAAAGCAGAGAAAATCGTTCGGATTTGATTAGCGAAGTCGTTTCAACTACAAAGTTAATTTTCTGTGTCTCTGGTTACGTTGAGTCACACGGGTTTTAGGTTTATTTTTGAATCTGATGTTTTGGGGATTTCAAGCTTGCTCAGTGACGGATTCTTCCAATTCATCGACGTTTTGAGGAGTCTTACTGAATAGGTAACGATAATAAGCGCAATTTAAAAATTGCATCTGTAATTTACAGGTTCACAAAAAATAATGTCATTAATGTTTGAAACAAAGAAATGGAATTAGTTGATTTTATAACACAAATTTATTAGATATTACTTGGAATCCCAAATCCAGCTGAAAATGTCTGAAAATTTTGAAGCCAAAATTGGGAAACAACGAATTTTGTAAAATATTATAAAATTCATAAAATTTCTTTTGCCTGTGAATTTGCCAATCGCAAATGGTTTCACTTTTGTTTTTTTCATGAAAAAACCACACTTCCCTATGATCTCACGTTGTAAGATGCCGGAATTTTCGACGCATACGCAGAATCATTTTTTCTGAGAATTTAAATTGTCTATTGTTTTCGCAAGAGTTTTCGTTTCGAATCAGTTTTCACGTCATCGGATTACAAAAAAACATCATGTGATAGGAACTTTACATGGAATTCAACTGTAATAGTGAGTATCTTTCGAGAAAATTCTGCGAAAGTGCTTTTATGGAACCACCATTCGTCATTGCCTGGGAAACGGCAATTTTCGACGCAAAAAATTTACCCGAAATGGTTAATTTTCGGGAAAATTCAGGAAAAGAAATTTTTTTCCTAACGAGCGTTTTTTTTGTGTTTATAGTTCTGGGTATGCGGTACAATGCAAAATTAGAACAATTTTTATTTGTTTATAACAAAAACACGCAAAAATAGATGGTACCGTTGATGTTTTTGATTTAATCTTGAAGTTTTATTGCAGAACTTTGTTACAAAAATATTCATGATTACTGTGGGTGTCTTATGAGTCGGGAATTTAAAAAAAAAAACTCATTTTTACGCGTTTTTACAATAAAAAACCAATTAAACGTTTTATTTTCTACCTAACTCATTTTCGTGTGTGTTAAAAAAAAACACCAAATCCTTACAATCACGATTGAAATAAACAAGCAAAAACAATAAGCCAGACGTGTTTATTTCATTGCTATCATTCATTTTTGACGTTGATTCACTGATGGTCAACAAAATTTTACAAACAAAATAAAAAAACATAAATGGTTTTTTCGTTGATATTTGATGAACTTTATCATTTTCCGGTGTATTATTGAGTTGTTTTTGACATGACGAAATCTGAATCACCCAAAGTAAGCTGATTTGCAAGTTAAATGAAGTACGTGAAAACAGAAATTAAATAATGATAAAATGACTTATTTCATTGAATACAGACGAAAAAACAGCCAGGCTTTTATTTCCAGCATTTTTTCCTAATTAAGTTGCTTACATTTCATGAAGTTACGAGTTATTTGAACTTTCATAAAAATTGTTTAGTTATCCATGAAAGTTGTATACAATTTTTATGACAGTGACTTTACCAGGAGAAATGACTTTGAAATTGAAAATTCTGTAGATACGAATAAATAGGTGGATTTATTATGAAATAATTTTCATAAAAATTGTCTAATTATAATTTTAAAAAATTCGGTAAAACCAAAAATACGAATTTCACTCGAGAAATTATTATCAATAAATTAATAAAATAATATATGTACGCATTTTACCTGATACTTCTGTTACAATCTTCAAATATGACGAATTTTCATGTAATAATTTTCTCAAAAATCATGTCGTAATAATCACGAAAAAAATTGGCGTTGAACTTGCTCCAAGCTGAGCATTTCACTAGAAAATTTCAGAAAGTTGATTTAATATAAACTAGACATTCCACCCGAGAAATCCTTAATAATAATGATATCTTTATCCAAAATTGACTTCACATCAAATTTTAACTCTCGTACGTTTTAATGACACTTCCACATTATAGAGGAAAACTCTCGCTAAATTATTTGCCGACGGTGGATTTACATATCGTCGTATCATTATCACGAAGAAATAGAGTATCTGCAACTTTCCAAGTCCCGAGTGCCATTGAAATATGATTCGTGTCACCTTTTCCGAGGATGCGAATGTACACCAATAAAAAATAACTGGAATCTCGTTATTAACAGAATAATAATGAGCTTTCGGTATTATCCAGTCGAATAAATTCGCAACGCGACTGTGTGCCATGTTCGTGGAATAATGATTTCACTTGATTTTCTCAATCCGTTAATGATGCATTGAAATTTAATCTGTGGCACCCTCCCCCCCCCCTCTCTTTTCCAAAGTTTTTATCGAAAAGCGCGTTTCATCATTTTTCTTTATACAGTGTGCAGACTTGTTGACTTGAAAATTTTGCGGAGAATCGATTAACGACGCCTTAAATAAACTGTTTGTGTTGATTCTGAGTCACCGAAATCATTATCATATGGTTATAATCGAAGAGAGAATAATAATAATGGCCCGGTAGATTGTTATGCGCAGTAAATATTTTATTACGCAATCGATCAATATTCAGAGTTTCGTTTTTTACAATCCAAATCCTGTTCCAGCGTGAACGTTGGTTTCCCAATCTGAATAATTTTGCGCCAGGAAAACATAATATTTTGAACGCGATTTTTTTTCGTTTTGTTTATTTAGAACTTCAACTACAAAATGAATGTATGTTTTTGAAAAAATTTTCATAAGGGTGTCCGTTGCATTATTGTTAAGAGAGGCCTTCTGAAAAAAGTTGATTGTTTACACAATTTTGAAAATCCTACCTGAATGAGAAAAAAATTGTAATTTTTTGTCTAGTATGATTATCGTTCGTATTATTCGAAATTTTTTATACATCTTGAAACTCAAAAGAGGCAAGAAACAAAATTTCTTTTTTTCAAGTTCCGCCATTTTTAAAATTTATCCGATAACCATACTACTATAGATTGAAAAAAAAAAATTATATTTTTTTTACTTCAGTAAGATTTTCAAAATCGTGTGAACCATCGACTCATACTTTTTGTGCAGCGAAGACACTAATGAATATTTTTTCTGAAATATACAATAATTTTGTAGTTGAAGACCTCTTAAGTCAAAAAAAGAAAACCACTTAAAAAAAAAATAAAACGTTTTCTTGTGGGAAAATTTTCAAAAATTTCCTGAAAAAATTACTGTAACAAAATAGTATTCCCTTAAGGGTATAATACATTCACTGTAGTGAGACAGAGACATGTAGAGCGGTAACTGGACGAGAGGAAGAGAGACACAATGAGAATTTAAGGATTTTTTTATTTTTACGCGTGTTTGAAAAGTGTTATTTTATGTCAAAAATGCTAATAAATTTCAAATCTTTCACTTTTGAAACCACGTATCTGAAATATTCAGATTTTCAACCCTAATAAGTCTTATTTTTATAATTTCTCTATGTAAAGTGTCCAAGTTGAAAAATTGTGAATGAACAGATGATTTGATAAATCAAAAAATTTGTTTCTCCATACAATTTCTTCGATTTCCGATTTTGAGAACTTGATTTTGGACTTCCTTAAAATTTCGAAGACTTGATTTACATAAACGTTATTTATTTCTAAGCAAAACAATATTAATTCATACCTCATGCGATTCACAAAGTGAAAAATTGTTTAAATTCAGAAAAATTGGAAAATTCATTACACATAACCAATCACTCGAAGCTTAAATTAAGCCTGTGAAACTGCATATCAAGAAAAACGCTAAATTTCCAAATTCTGCGAACGTTGATCCGAAACCAAGGTGGTTAAGTTGGTAAGATTTTTACGATCGACTGATTTATTCAATGGACCGGATTTTCGATCCAAACACAGCAAACGAGAAAATATTGAGCGTATTCAAAGTCTTCGTCGTTGAATACAGCTCTATTACAAATTTGGCACTTTTGGATTAATTGTTCGTGATTTCGAATATTTTGGTATGGCAATTCTATAGTATGTTTTCGCTGTGAGAGACTTTGAATATTCTGGGGAGTATAGAAAGTTGTAACAGTAAGTGATGACTATGAACACATCCTAGGGGTATTGGTAAGCCAATAC
>JAPYZL010098169.1:0-35847 GCA_030522825.1 Platygaster orseoliae
GGATGTACTTTGAATAATTTTTATTAAACTTTTCATTCTATTGTAAAATGACTAAGTTTTATTACCAGTTCCCGAACTTTTTGGACACACCGTGTAAATGCAGATTATTTGTGACTCTAATTTTTTTAGACTGGGATACTTGATGTATTTTGATTTTTCAAAATTTGAAAAATTTTAAATACCTACAAATCATTCAAAATTTAAAGGATTTGATAAAAAATTTGTTTATTTATTTATGATTTGTTGTATGTATATAATAATTATCGACTTTTTTGGATTTCCATTGAAAAATAAGAAAAATCAAATTATTAATGGATTATTTTTAAAAAACATGATTATGAACAAATCAATAATATTCTCTGAATTTTTACGAATTTTTCAGAATGATTAACAATCTTAAAATTTTTATTTTACAAGTTGAAAACAACCAAATAGTTTTTTTTGGTAATTCTAGGAAACGTTTAATATAGGAATTTGAATGTTAATATATAAGTTAGTTATAGTATATTGAGATTATTTGAGTCTTTAAATTTTTAGACTTTGAATATTCAATGTTTCTTCATTTTTAAAAATTTCCAAAATTTCAAATACAAACTATTTAAAATTTGTCTATTTATTTATGATTTATTGTATGTATACAATACTCTTCGACCAGGGGCGTACGCGGGGGGGGTGGTTCAAACCCCGCCCCCATATTTGAAAAAATTGTGCATTTTTTTAGGGTCTTTAAAAACTTGTTCTCAGAAGTAAAAATTGAACTTAACAAACCCCCCCCCCCCCCGAAAATTTTTTCTGCGTACGCGCCTGTATTCGACTTTTCTGGATTTTTATTGAAAAATGAAGAAAAAAAAATTATATGTATTATGGATTTGTTTCTAAAAAAATGATTATGAACACAAAATCTACAAAATTCATTAATATTCTATGAATATAATTTCTAAGCATTTTTCGGAATGATGTATAATCTTCAAAATTTTCCATTTTCGAGTTAAAAAAACCAAATAGTCTTTTTTTTTTGGTAATTCTAGGAAATATTCATTTTATAGGAATTTGAATGTTAGTATTTTAGTTAGTTATGTAGTATATTGAGATTACTTGGGACTTTAAGTTTTTAGACTTGGAATATTCAATGTTTTTTAATTTTTCAAAATTTCCAAAACTTCAAATACAAACTTTTTAAAATTTGTCTATTTAAGATTTGTTGTATGTATACAATAATTTTCGACTTTTTTGGATTCATTAAAAAATGGAAAAAAATGTATAATGGATTATTTCTGAAAAATACGATTATGAGCACAAAATTCACAAAATTCAATCATATTCTCTGAATTTCTACGAATTTTTCGGAATGATTAACAATCTTGAAATTGTTTAATTTTCGAGTTAAAAAAACTAAGTAGTCTTTTTTTTTGGTAATTCAATGAAATATTTATTCATAGAAATTTAAATGTTAATATTTTAATTAGTTATGGTATATTGAAATTATTTATGACTTTAATTTTTTTAGACTTGGGATATTCAAAGTTTCTTGATTTTTCAAAGTTTGCAAAATTTCAAATACAAACTATTCAAAACTTAACGAATTCCCTCGCGGTCCCTCGGTCTATGGACTGACGCAGACTGCCGTGGACTGCTGTAGACTGCCGTGGAGTGCCGTTGACTGCCGTGAACTGACGCGTCAAAAGTCTAAGTTGAACTTAGATTTTTGACGCGGCAGTCCACGGCAGTCTGCGTCAGCCATAGACCGAGGGACCGCGAGGGTTTGATAAAATTTGTCTATTTCTTCAAGATTTGTTGTATTTTTTACTTTGTTATAATTTTATATATTTGAATTATTTTTAATTATTGTTTATTAATTATCGTATTATTTATTATTATATTATCAATGCATTATTATTAACTATTATTCAATTATTATGCATAATTATATTTAATTATAATTTTATATATTCTATAATTTGTTGTATATTATAATACTTTTCGACTTTTTGTATTTTTATTGAAAAATGAAAAAAAATATAATGTATTCATTTCTAAAAAACATGACTGTTAACAAAAAATCTACAAAATCAAAATTAATTTTCGACAAAAAAAAACTAAATAGTCTTTTTTCTAATGGTAATTCTAGGAAATATTTATGTATATTTCATTACGCGTTATCTCATTTTCGTTGCTGCTTTTTGCCATCTCTTTCTGTCTATCTGCTTCGATCAACATTTTTTTCGTCATTGATTTACACAAATCCAAGAAAGACAGTTCTCTTCCAAATTTCTTCGTCATCTCTTCTTTCAAATCTCTTTCCAATTTTTCAATTTCGTTTTTTGAAAACTCCCATTCTGTTTTAAGTTTCTTGGAATCAATTTGGTTTTTTCTGCGTGATAAAGAAAAATATTATCTTTTAAAAATCTGTATGCTGAAAATTGCATTATAAATGAGCTTTTGCCATAAAAATTATTACTTTTTATTTTTCTCGACTTCCTCTGTTTCCTTTTTCAGTTCCCCAGCTCTTGCGTGCAATTTCGATAATTTTTCTGTATCAAAAAGTACGCACTTTTTGATTTCCTCGATACGGTTTTCCTGGGAAATATGTAGCTGATCAAGTTTCAAAATCACTGTAACATCCACGTCGTTGAGTTTTCCCTGTTTTTCCAGCTAAAAAAAAATCATTCCAGAAAAAAAATAGATAGATTTAACCCTTTTTATTATCATCCCAATAACCATGATTGCCCTCAAATCATCTCGATATTTTTGCAATTGAATTTCCAAATTCTCCTTTTTTTGAAATTGTTGAGTCAATTCTTCTTTTAGAATTTTGAGTGCTTCTTCTTCTATTTCAATTTTATTTTCAAGATTCCATCGCGTTTCTCGTTTTGAAACAGCTACATAAAAAAATTCTTTTTCACAGTTTGGTGGAATTTCTGTATCTTGATTATCTAAACTACCAGCATCTGAAAAAAAATTTTTTTTTAATAAATATTTAGATAAGGTTTATTCTATTCTATTTTCTTACAAAAAACATTATTTAAAAACGATTGACACTCGTTTTCCCCTATCAAAGCCATGAACGTGATTCGCAGGTCTTCGAATTCCCGGAGAAAAGACTCAATAGTTTCTTTTTTTTCTTCAATTTTCGAGATCAGAATTCGTATCTGAAACAGAAAATTGACCTTGGAATTGGTTCTCAAAAATCCAGGGATTAGAATTTCAAAAAGTGCATTAAAACTTTGTTCTGAGAGTCGACTAGTTTTTTTGTAGAACTTTCTACTGCTTCTTTCAAAGAATTTTCTTGGTCCTCGTATTTTCTGAGGATTATCAACTCCTGATTGTAAGAAAGTGACAATAATTCAATGTAAATGCAATCAGAAACTATGTTGATTCTTTCAACTTCAAGGTTTGAGACTTGTGTGTCGAAGTCTTTGTAGTTTTTGTAGATTTGTTCTAAAATGCACTCTTGCTCGTATATTTTTCGAAGGGAACGAGCTTTTTTCATTTCGATTTCAAGGGTAGTTTCAGGGAGACTTTTTTCTGGGATTTTTTGAGGGAATTCAATATTCTCTTCTGGTGTGGAAGTAGATGAAGAATTGTGGAGTTTTCTCATAAAAAGCATCTGAAACAACATTCGTATCAACTGCCATGAATATGTACATTTTTTAATACTTTCTGTAGTTTTGCTGATTTTTTATAATTTCCTGCAATGTAGGAAATTTAAAAACATTTTACGAAATTGAATAAATCTTAAACAAAACTTACTCAATTCCATAAAAATTTCTTTATATAATTATTAGGAGGGCTATTAGGTGTTAAGTCTTGAGTGTTAAGTATTAAGTGTTAAGTGTTAAGTTTTAAGTATTAAGTGTTAAGTCTTAAGTCTTAAGTATTCAGTGTTAAGTCTTAAGTATTAAGTGTTCAGTCTTAAGTATTACGTGTTAAGTCTTAAGTATTAAGTGTTAAGTTTTAAGTATTAGGTGTTAAGTATTAAGTATTAAGTGTTAAGTCTTAAGAAGTCAGGTTAGGTTTGTGTTGACTGAATCAGCGGGATAAAGTTTTTTTATTATATATAAAGAGATTACAATTTTGACTAATGGAAAATTACATTGTACTCAAAATCGACATTTTCGTTTTCTTCTGTTGTCGATGATTGTTCAAAATTTTCTTCTCGTGCAAGCTATAATCAAAAAAATCCCATAATTTGAAAGTTTCTGTACTTTTTTCTCATTATCAAAGTTGGTACTTCGAGATTATGTTCAGGAAATTCGAGGTCTTCGTCGATTTCCACAGTCATGGGCAGAGGTTTCACGTACAATTCTGGTATCTCTGCGTGAATTTTTTTTAGGTTTTTTATCAGCTCCAAAGTTTTTTCCTGTATTTTAATTTTTCTCGATCTTGCCTCTTTCAATTTGGCATTGAAATCTTCTCGAAGATAATGGAGCTTCGAAGAAAAAAATGCAATTTCATAATTTAAAAACGTTAAAAATGTATATTGTTTTTGATTACCTGTTTTTTGCAGTCCAAAATTTGTTTATATTTACTCAAAACAGTGTCGTGACTTATTTTATAATATTCTGGTGAAGATTTGAGTAAATGAACTCCGATACTGTTTTTAGCTTCTTCGATTTCTGCCAAAACTTGTGGATTTATGGCATTGCGATCAGGTTTTTTCGCATTCAAATACTCCAACTGTGAATGACGTAATTTTTTTCTTAAATTTTCCTTAGGAAAAAATTACTTTTAGACATACTTTAGCATGATTTTCATTCAGACGTGCTTGCAAATTTCTGCATTTCTTTATTTTCATTCTTGTATCTCTATCTAGTTTTTCTTCGTCGATCGAAGTCAATAAATTTTCATTTACAATGGAATCTATTTCTATTTCTTTTGTTTCAGTACCAATTTCTAATTTTTCATCATCAGCAAAGGATTTCTCGTTCAATCTAGGAAATTTCAATATTATTCATTTCAGAAGTGTTTTTCTCGAATTTATTTTACATTTTAGAATTGAAAATTGTAGTTAAGTTAAATTACTAATGAAATTTGCAATCACCCTTATTTACAATAATTATAGTAATAAAAATATGTTTTTTAAAATAACCCAACTCTAGAGCTTCGAATTCTAGAAATTCATAAAAATACAAAAAAGTATTTCGAACGAGAAATTAATTCTGAAGAAATACTTAAAGTATTATTATTCTTTGCAAGAACTGTTTTGTCAAAAATCTGAACAAATACGTAAATTTACAAAACTTGGAATTCTAGACCATCGAATTCTGAAATAAATTATATGAAAATCTGTAGAAATGCCAGAAATGTTAAAAAATACTATAAAATGCTACAAAATCTTATAAACACTTTTAAAAGTACGAAAATATAAAAAAACTATGAGATATTTAAAAATGTATCTAAATATTAATTTTCTAGACATCTTGAAAAATACTGGAAACCTATTGAAATTAGAATTCTAGGGTATCGAATTCTAGAAATCTGTATAATTAAGAATTTCATAAAAATTTCAAAAAATCCTACAAAATTGTATGAGTAACATAAAATAAGGAAATTCTAAAAATTTCTGAATTACTTCAAATATATATTTCTTTTGAAATATCATAACTTTTAATCGTTGACGATCTGGTTTCAGTAATCGGATTTTTCAATTTTACGAATTTCGGAGTTTCAAAGGTTTTTTGAAATCCAGGTTTGAATATTTTTCATATACGTGTTTAATATAATAGAAATCGACTTTTGTGATTTGTAAGTCACTGAGATTAAAATGTTGTCTTTTTTTAATTACTATTTGTATTTTTAACTTTTATTTAGGAATCAATGTAGTCTCAAAAATTTCACAATTTCATAGATTTCTATGTAAATAAAATCAAATACAGATTTAAAAAAAAAAACCCATTCTAAAATTAGTTTCTGAGCTGCTAATTAATTTAATTGAATTTATATTTTAACTGTACAAATATTTTTCGAATTTTGAATCAGAATCCTTAATAATGAGTCTTAAAAAAATTCCTTTAATTCAATAAATTTTTCGAAATTATGTATTATAAATAAATTAATTCAAATTTCTGACATTTTTCGTTTTTGTCTGCGTTATTAATTAAATAATATATATATATATATATATATATATATATATATATGATATTATATTGTATTATAATATATTATATTTAATAATATATTAATAATAAAAATAATATATAATATATAATACATAATTTATAATAAAATATTATTATAATTATTATAATAAACTCACTTGACTTTCTTCGCTTCTTCAGCCACTTTTTTATCAACGACTTTTCGAAGCTCATGGAAATTACCATTTAGTTTTAGTTCTCGTAAAGAATGTACCATTTTATCCGGTTCACTAATCCACAAAATGATATCACAATAGGTAATCATCGATCGCAAAAATCATTGAAAAATGTAACTAATAATAACAAGATATTCCTACAGTATTTTTCGTACAGCAAAGGGCATGCAAGTAAGCGGCTCTATGAAATAATTCATCAATTTCTTCAGTCTGAGTTCACTTTTCTCTGCTTTGTAGGCCAACTTGGCAAGCATCTGCTCCTTTTCCTCTTTTAGTTGATTATTCAAGTGGTTCGTTATTCTTTTATCTAACTCGAGTTCTTCGTTTGAAATTCTCTGCGATTTTGGTAACTGTTGGTTCCTATGGCGTCATATAAATTTTAAAATGATTGTTTTTTAAAATTAATTTTCCTACACTACCTTCGAAGAATTTCTCGATACTTTTTTGCCAAATCAGCCAGTATTTCCAACTTTTTGCTTTTCTTTTTCATCGCTTTTTTCGAACGTTCGTCTTCGACTGCTTTGACAATAATTTCGTTTACTGTAAGACAATTCGCTTCTTCGATATCTTGCACGTTTTCTTCAATCTGTGAATCAATCAGGAATGAGTAATGTTTTGTATAGGTACGAAAATATCGAGGATGGGAATGAACTGTCACCAAAAACTTTGGACCACGATTTTGTGGGGTTTTGGGGGAAGTTTGCTCGAGGTTAATGGAGAAGGAAAACAAATTTCCGTCGCTCGCACAAGTAAACAGCATTTTCCCGTCGCAGCTAATTTTCATTGCGGAAATGCGACCTTTGGAATTGTCGTGTATTGACAAACTCCAGTAATCCGAAAGGTCTATTTCATTATTTGAACGAACTCGACAAACTCGAATTTCGCCGTTGCTTAGACCGAGGAATACGATATCTTTACTTTCACTGCAAAAATAATCCATGAAAAGTTAAAAATAATACTATCTACGTGTGACCATCTATGTACACATTAATCTTTAATAGTAATAATAAATAATGTTTGCATAAAGATTGGTAAAAAGTATTGATAAATTGTGATATTTCAGAAATAGAGGGATTAATTTATTGCAAAGTTGGAAAAAAAGAAAATTCAAATTATGGTTCAGAAACAGATGGTAAAATGAAAATTTTGGTTAAAGTATAGAATTTAAACGAAAACAATGAACTTCCAAAAGGAAAGAAGATAAAACTGATTGGCGAAATTTTAAAAGATGATGGTACTGATTTCTTCTATAAATATAGATTCTTTTCATTTCAAAATCAATATAAATTATATTATATTATATAATGCATTTATTATAATGAATTCTATTATATAATATTACATTATCATATTATTATTATATTAAAAATCCATTATAATTTAAAAAAAACGATCCATTTAGTTTCAGTTAAAGGTTTAAGTTAAAAATTTGGCCAGATTTGTGATTTGAATGATTTACATCTATGTGCACATTAATGTATAATAATAACAATAACAACAACAACAACAACAACAACAACAACAACAACAACAACAACAATAATAATAATAATAATAAATGTTTGTATGGAGATTAGTGAAAAGTATTGATAAATTGTGATTTTTTCAGAAATAGAAAGATTCGTTTATTGTAAATAAAATTTTAAAAAGAAGAAAAAAAAAGAAATTCAAATTATGGTTTAGAAACAGATAGTAAATTAAACATTTTGGTTAAAATAAAGAATTACGAAAAAAAACACTCAATTTCCAAGAGGAAGAAAGATAAAAATGATTTGCTAAATTTTGAAAGATGATGTTATTGATTTGTTGTATAAATATACATTAATTAGTCATTTTAAAGTCAATAATAATTAAATTAAATTAATAAATAATTTTTTGTTTTGAAAAAATGTGAAGATAGAATATTAAAGATCACTATACAAGAAGGAAAAAAAATAGAAGTTTTGGAAGAAAAAATGAATCTGGATGAATTATTGCAGAGCAAAGCAGTTTTGAAAGAATAAATAAATAAATGTTTAATGTATATAAGGAAATTTTATGGATAATTTATTTAAAGTTAACTAAAGTGAGAGAAAAGTAAAATATATAGAAAGTAAGTATTGTAAGTTAAGTATTAGATGTATTTTTTTAAAGTTAAACAAATTAGATTAAAAATGAAGTAAGATTATTCAAACATATTTTTTTTCATTCAGATAAAAACCAGCTAATAAGTAGGAAACACATAGTTTATATTTAATATAAATAATAACAAATAACATTTTTTTTATGTATGGGTCATTCCATACAAGATTTTCATTCAAAAATTTTTTTCACTCGAATCATTTTTTTTTCAAATAGTGTTATTAAAAATAAAAAACACGTATTTTTTTTATTTCATCATAATATACAAAATTTCTAATTTATGAATTTTTAAACTTTTCATGTTCAGTGAAAGTTACTCTTGACACTAGCTAATATGCGAAAAAGTATTTAATTTTAAAAATATCAAACCATCATGAAACGTGTGCTTTTTTCTCAGCTTTCGAATGAAGGATATTACAAATCAATCGAAGTAATTGTTTATAACAAAAATTACCATTTTTTAAACAAATTCATATTTTTCAGGGTATGTTTTTTTTTAAATTTTTTTACGGTAAAGTTTTCTTCAAACATTTTTGCAGATACTCACGAAATTTCAGAATGGGCAGTTAAAAATTGTGGCTCCAATGAATTTTTAAGCTTTCGCGTTCGCGCTCGGAATGCGCGCTCGCTCAGGCACGTTTCAAGCGTGTTCATTCTTATAAATAAATAAATAATATATAATATATATTAATAAATAAATATCAAATGAAACAATTGAAAACGAATAATTATTCCTTGCAAATGACAAGTCCCTTAATCGACTCAAAAAGGTTGCAGCACGAGAAGCAGAGCGCGAGCCTGAGCGAGCGCGCATTACGAGCGCGAAAGCGAAAGTTTTAAAATTAATTGGAGCCACAGTTTTTAACTGCCCATTCTGAAATTTTGTGAATATACTGCTAAAATGTATAAAGAAAATTTAACAGCAAAAAAATTAAAAAAAAAACATACCCAAGTTTGAAAAATATGAATTATTTAAAAAAATGATAATTTTGTTATAAATAATCACTTCGATTGATTTGTAATATCCTTCATTTGAAAGCTGAGAAAAAAGCATACGTTTCATGATGGTTTGATATTTTCAAAATTAAATACTTTTTCGCATATTAGCTAGTGTTAAGAGTAACTTCCTCTGACCATGAAAAGTTTAAAAATTCATTAATTGGAAATTTTGCATATTATGATGCAATAAAAAAACACGTGTTTTTTATTTTCAAATAAACTATGTGAAAAAAAATTATTTGAGGGAAAAAAATTTTTGAATGAAAATTTTGTATGGAATGACCCGTATACATAATAAAACTAACAGTTAAATTTATTTTTACAAATTTTATTGTTTAAGCAATATTTTTATAATGGGATTTGAGGGGAAATAACGGAAATTGACAGAAAATAAGGAAAATAAAAGGAATTGATATTTGTTATTTTATTTTATATAATTTATATTTTATGTAATATTGTTATAATGAGAATTGACGGGAAATAACGGTAATTGACGGGAATTGACGGTAAATGACGGGAAATAAAAGAATTGATGTTTGTTATTCTAAAGTTATATTGTTTATATTGTTTATGTAATATTGCTATAATGAGAATTGACGGGAAATAATGGAAATTGACAGGAAAATATGGAAATTGACAGGAAAATATGGAAATTGACGGGAAATAAAAAGAATTGATGTTTTTTATTTTTATTTTACAATGTTCGTATTGTTTATGCAATATCGTTTTAATGAGAATTGACGGGAAATCACAGAAATTGACTGGAAATGACGGGAAATAAAGGGAATTGATAGGAAAGAAGGGGAATAATTATTATATGTAAAAAGTTTGAATAATTTTAAGATATAATATTATTAATATTACCTAATTATTTTGAAAAATTACTTACTTGTAAATTCTCATTAAGAATATGTTAAAATAAAATAAATATCATTCTTACTGATGTACCCAACTGCAAATTTCAGTACTTTGCATGTCGCGAATTTCCGCAAAAGCTAAAGGATCTTTTTTTTCATTTTCGTTTTCGGGTCGTGAAAACTCATAAATGTATTTCGAGTGTGATCCTGAAATCGTCGTTATAATAGTTTCTTTTGCAGTGTAATTCAACGTCAGTACTTGAATATCCTTTTCAGCTCTGTTATCAGTTTCTTCTTTTTCATCCATTTGAGGTGTATCACAAGTGAATATTTTAAGTTCAGACTGGACGAGCTCGTAAGATGTTGTCGTATATGATTGAGGTTCGCTCGGTAAAATTATTTCCACGATTTTTTTCTGCGAACATCCTATTAAGACAGTTGTTTCCTGCAAAATCATAAATCGAGTAAAAATGAAAATTACTCAAAAAGGAAAATTATGTGAAAATTATAGGGAAAATTATGTGAAAATATAAATTCGTGTAATACTATATATATTTCAATAAATTATTTTCCACTCCAGTAAATTACTTTTTGGTTTTTCCAAGTCATACATGAAACAGGAGAAGGCATTTCGATGAAACCTATTGGCTCCAAATAGGGAAAATTTTTTTTTTCACGCAAGCCATATACGAAAATTTCAGAGTCTTGACTTCCAGTGACCAAGAGTCTGAAAATATATTTATTATCTCTTTATAAATTGTTTGTCACTATAATTTTAAGTAAAAAGTTTCAAAATTTAACCTTCTGTTCGAGTTTAGGATCATGGCTGTTATGGATTTTCTGTGTGGTCTTGATATTTGCAGTAATTTCACGTAATTTCCGTTAATTTTCCTCAGTTTTTCAGTTTCGTCAATGTCGATGTACACAATTCTTACGATTCCGCTTTCGAAAGCACATATAATCGTGGAACCCGAAATTTCAACCTTGCGTTTGTAAATTTTTTAATATTAACTGTGAAATATGAGTTTTCATAACAATTTTTTGTATAATAACATAAAAAATCAGAAGAAAATACCCAAGAAAAATTCCTGAAATTTTTTTACTTGTATTTTCCTAACAATAACATTTTATGAAAAATTTTGTAATAAAACTTTTATAATATACAACAAACGAAAGTTTAACTTTACAAAAGTCAGATTTTCTGTTTTGCTGTTATTTTCGAGTAAAATAGTGTTTTCTGGTACAAATTGAAGTACCTCACACGGGAGCCATATAATTTTGGTGCATGCATCGTGAAATTTATGGACCAGTAGAACTTCTTTTTTTTCGTAATTGTAAATGCAGAGTCGACCGTCTTGACCACAACTTGCCATGAAAGGGCCCCAATCTGCGAGGTCAATGTCCGAAATAGGGCCAGCGTGGCATGTGAGTAATTTTTCTGGAGCTTTTGGAACCTCATTCGTGTTGATATCAATACACCATAACCCTCCATTGCCATCCTGAAATTTTTGTGCAACACATTTTCTACAAGATTTTGTAGCTGGAAACTACACTGAGAGGAAAATCTAGTACTTTTTACTTAAAAAATATAATAATGGGGGATCGAGATGAAATATAGTAATTTTTACTATTTACAGTATTCTATTATTCAAAATATTCGTATTGTAGTCATTGGCATATAGTATAGTAGTTGTAGTAAAAATTATAAAGATATAGAAATTATGATCATGTGAGTTAATTTCCTATATCTTGTATATTAAAAACTGTTATTTAGTAAAGTAAAAAAATACAGTATTTTTAGTAGTTTTTTATTATCTATCGACTTATATTTGCGATATTTGACGTTTTACTATACTGCATGGTAAAAATAAATCTTTGTCATATGTGAAAAATTAAAACAATATTGTAGATTTTCCTAGAATATAGTAATTTTTCCAATATTTATAGTACATATTACTTATTTTTCTCAGTGTATATACACTGAAGAATCGATTTGGTTCACTTAAAAAATTTTTTAATTCAGACAAGCACATTTTATTAGACTCTAAGAAATTTTGTTCCACTCAAAAAAATTTACTTTCTTGCTAACTTGAATTTTTTTTTCCAAGCAGAAAATTTATTCAAGTAAATCAAATATTTAGTTGGTCAAATAACGACTAAACGTTTGTTTGAGCTGAACAAATTGGTTTTTTATACTGAGAGAAAAATCTAGCACTTTTTACTAAAAAATATAGTAATGTAGATCGAGATGAAGTGTAGTAAATTTTACTATGTGTAGTATTGTATTATTCAAATTACTCATATTGTAGTCATTGGCATATAGTATAGTAGTTGTAGTAAAAACTAAGAAGATGTAGTAATTATGATTATGTAAGGTAATTTCCTATATCTTGTATATTGAGAACTGTTATTTACTAAAGTAAAAAATATAATATTTTTTACTATATATCAACTTGTGATTGTGATATTTGACGTTTTACTATAGTGCATGGTAAAAATAAATCACTATAATATTTGAAAAATTAAAATAATATAGTAGATATACCTAGAATGTAGTAATTTTTCCAAAATTAAAAGTACAAATTACTAGGTTTTTTCTTATTTTACACTGAAAACCCCATTTCGTTCAAATAAATAAATTTTTAATTCAGGCGAACACATTTTATTAGACTCTCACAAATTTTGTTTCACTCAAAAAAATTTACTTTTTTGCTAACTTGAATTTGTTTGTCCATACAGAAAATTTATTCAAGTAAATCAAATATTTGGTCGGTCAAATAACGATTTAATATTTGTTTGAGCCAACCAAATTGGTTTTTTCATACTAAGAGAAAAATCTAGTACGAAAAAATATAGTTATGGGGGATCAAGATGTAAATATAAATTTTACTATATGCAGTATTGTATTATTCAAATTACTCATATTGTAATTGTTCTAGTGAAACTTATAAATGTATAGTAATACTTGAAAAATATGTACAAATTATGATCACGTAAGGTGATTTCCCATATCTTGTATTTTGAGAACTGTTATTGACTAAAGCAAATAATACAATATTTGTAGCATTTTTTTCCCTATAAATCAATTTATAATTTCGATATTTGACGTTTTATTATACTGCATGGTAAAAATAAATATATTTATGGATAAATCTACTATAATACATTAAAAAATAAAATAAAATTGTAGATATTCCTAGAATATTGTAATTTTTCCAATATTTATAGCACAAATTACTAAAATAATATTCAAATAATATTCCAAAACAATATTGCAGATTTTCTTAGAATATTGTAATTTTTCTAATATTTATAATAAAAATTACTACCTTTTTGTCTCAATGTACATACACTGTAAAACCGATGTGGTTCACTTAAAAAATTTTTTAGTTCAGAAAAACACATTTTATTAGACTAACAAATTTTGTTCCACTCAAAAAAAGTTACTTTTCTACTAACTTGAAATTGTTTGTCCAAACTAAAATTTTATTTATGTAAATCAAATATTTAGTTGGTCAAATAACGATTAAATTTAATGTTTGTTTGAGCCAATCAAATAGATTTTTCATTCTGAAA
This sequence comes from Platygaster orseoliae, assembly GCA_030522825.1. Classification (NCBI taxonomy): domain Eukaryota; kingdom Metazoa; phylum Arthropoda; class Insecta; order Hymenoptera; family Platygastridae; genus Platygaster; species Platygaster orseoliae. The sequence goes on from JAPYZL010098169.1 coordinate 13,870, forward strand.
GAAAAATCAAGTACTTTTTACTAAAAAGTATAGTAATGGGGGATCGAGCTGAAATGTATAGTAAATTTTACTATACATATACAATGTATTATTCAAAATATTCGTATTGTAATTGTTCTAGTGAAACTCAAATGTATAGTAATACTTAAAAAAATGCAGAAATAATGATCATGTAAGGTAATTTCATATGTCTTGTATTTTTACAATTATTATTTGCTAAAGTAAAAAATACAATATGGTTTGTATTTTTTACTATACATAAACTTGCCTACTTGACCTTTTACTATACTGCATGGTAAAAATAAATCACTATAATATATGAAAAATCAAAAGAATATTCTACATTTCCCCAGAATATAGTAATTTTTCCAATATTTTTAGTACAAATTACTGTTTTTTTTATAAGTGTACAGTCACTGTAGATTGAAGGGGACCAATACCTATAGACTGTGTTTTTCACGACCCAACTTTACGCATGGATTAAAAAAAAAGTATTACTCGTAGAAACATGAAATTTGAAACATTTGTATTTCAAGATGTACACAAAAATAAAAAACATATGGTTTGTCAAAATTCAGCCTCCATGTTGAGATCTGAGCGCTCAAAGTTGACTATACCGTTTTGGAGAGGGCATATGGCGTGCATTCTATAGCCCACAGATTTAATTTTACAAAAAAAAGTCATGAGCGTTTTTTGTTCACAATTATGTTTTCCAGGGAGTGACGTCAAGTTTTATGAATTTTCAAATTTTTTTACAATAATTATCACACATTTGAAAAAAAAATCTTTAATTTTTCTATTTTTTTTTTTTTAAAGGGTCACAAACAATTTTTTTTTATATATTTAAATTTAGAATTCAAATTTATTAGTATAAATATTCAAAATAAAATGCGAAAATTTAAATTAAAAAATTTTTAATATACGTAAATTCACCTGTACAAACCACAGCGATTCAGGATTACTCGGTTCTTGTTTTTGCATTGCCATAATCATGGCACCTTCACTTTTATCCTCACCCACGAAAAATTCGTAAGAAGGTTCGATTTCTAGAAACCGATCGTCATCAGGGGGATCAGCTTGATCGATGGTTTCATAGTACCACACTCTTATCCAACCATCCATCCCTTTTGTTCCATGAAACATCAGAATCGAACTTTCCCTACTGCTCTCATCAGTTCTTCAAAATCAAAACAAAAATCGTACCTACCAACAGAAATCAATTCTCCGTTCATGAACTCAAACTGGCTGATACTTTTTGAATGACAGGGTTTTCTGTTTTTTCTGCAAATTTGAACCTTGATCAGATCTTCGACCCATAGTAAAATATTTCCCCATTCGCTACTGGATACGACCTTGAAATCAATTTGACTGGTTTTAGAAAATTTTGGAAATGTTAGGTAATTATTGTTGTTTTTTATTTTATTTTTATTGTGAAAACTTTGCGAATTCTAATCCATGTACGTTGAAAGAATATTTTGAAAAATCATGGAAAATCAGAAAATTATATGAAAAATCGGGCAAAATTTTGAAGAGAAACGGAAAACATTGAAAAAACAATAGCGAATTATTGGTTATTATAAAAACTATGGAAAAGTAGAAGAAATAATAGAAAATAATAGTATTTGATGAATATTTTAAAATATACGTATAATTAAATAAATATATATAATTTATTCATAAAGATAATAAAAATTTCCATCACAACTTTTTTACTTTTTCATCTGGCATCGGGTATATCCCAAGGATGTCGGAAATTTCTGTTTTCCCGAAACGACCGAGTTTCCCTTCAAGTTTAAAGCCAGTAAAAGTTTCAGACATTTTCCAGAATTTCACGTGGCCGGCGCCGCAGGTTGTCAAATGACCGTACATTGTTGGGGAAAACATCACATTGTGAACTTCCTGACCATGGGATTTGCAAACCAGTATTGCAGTGGAGTTTTGCCAGTCCCAGATCGTAATAGAAAAATCGGGCTCGCCGCCTTGTGAAGCCAAGAGTACGCCATCTGGGCTGATAAATTGTAAGAATTGAAAAATGGATTATGAATTTGAATCATTCAAGAATCATCAAAACTAAAATGAATAAATATTTAAAGAGGCATTTTATATGTACTGAGTTAAAATATAATTATTAAAAATAATTTAATTATTATTTACTATTTATAATGAAATGGTTATTATACCTAAAAATTTGGATTTACTAAATGAATAGTTGCTGGAACCAAAGATTTCTTTCTGTGTATTAATCGATTTGCGAGCTCGTGTTTTTAGTTTTTAGAATATATCACTTTTCATTCAAAATTACATCTTATTTTTACGGTGTCCTAGTATTTATTTTTCCAGTATTTTTGTTCTTTAAAGGATTATTTCGTATTTCTATGGATTTCTGTTTAGGTTTGTAGAATTTGATGGAGTAAGATTCAAAGTTTAATAGATTTTTTGTATTATTGGAGATATTTGAGAAAATCGTATCTGAGTACACTTAGGGTATTTCATGGACTGTTAGTATTTTTGGAATTTTTCGTGATTTTTACTATTATTACAATTTGTAAGATTTCTAGCATTTTTATAGACTTACCTATGGATTTTCAGAATTTGATGCCCTAGAATTCAGATTTGATTAGATTTACAGTATTTTAATGAATTACTCAAAAAACAGTATTTTGAAAGATATCCATAGTATTTCAAAGATTTTCTGTACTTTGAGTATTTTTCATATTTTTTCAGAATTTTAACTGTTTGGGGATTTTTTTCGCATTTTTATAAATTTCTAGTGATTTCTAAAATTTCATGCTTGAGGGGTCAAGATTTTATAGGTTTAAAAAAAATTATATCTTGATAGATTTTAGGTGTTTTTTGGATTTCTAGTATTTCTAGAGTTTTTCATATTTTTCAGTATTTATCAGATTCGGTAGTATTTTCTAGGATTTCTCTATAAAATGTCTTCTACTTAAAAAATTCTAATACAGATTTCTAGAATTTTTCATATTTTTACAGATTTTTCAAAAAACAGTATATTTAGTTTTTAACAGTTTTGAAAATTTTTTCGCATTTTTACAAATTTCTAATGATTTCTAAAATTTCATGCTTGAGGATTCAAGATTTTACTAGTTTTTGAAAGAATTAAATTTCCAGGGATTTCAGGTGTTTTTTTAAATTTCTTGTATATCCAGGGTTTTTCCTATTTTTCAGTATTTATCAGATTCGGTAGTATTTTCCAAGATTTTTCTATAAAATGTCGTGTATTTAAAAAATTCTTATACAGATTTCTCGAATTCCATGTTCTAGAATTTTTCATGTTTTGACAAATTTTTCAAAAAACAGTATATTCATGTATTCAACAGGTTTGAAAATTTTTTCGCATTTTTACAAATTTCTAGTGATTTCTAAAATTTCATGCTTGAGGATTCAAGACTTTATAGGTTTTTGAAAAAATTGAATCTTTAATAAAATAAATCTTCAATTACAAAAAATTAAAATAAAAAAAAGTTGATTTGTTTGAATAAATTACATAAAAAAAATTAAATAAAAAAACTAAAAAATTCCTTTACAGATTTCTAGAATTCCATGTTCTAGAATTTTCATATATTGACAGATTTTTCGAAAAACAGTATATTCAGTACTTAACAGTTTGGAAAAATTTTTCGCATTTTTATGAATTTCTAATGATTTCTAAAATTTCATGCTTGAGAATTCAAGACTTTATAGGTTTTTGAAAAAATTTAATCTTTAATGAAATTAAATTTTTCATTAAAAAGAATTAAAATGAAGTAAAAAAAAATAAATTATTTGTTTGAATAAATTACATAAAAAAAATTAAATGAAATACTAAATAATCCTATACAGATTTATAGAAATCCATGTTCTAGAAATTTTTATATTTTGACAGATTTTTCAAAAAACAGTATCTTCAATAATTTCTAATATTTCGTAGATTTCTAGTACTCTTAGTATTTTTTATATTTTTCCAGTCTTCATATTTCATGAATTTTCTCATATTTTCACGGATTCCTATATAAGTTTTTAAAATTCGATGCTCTTGGATAAAAAATTTCATAGATTTTTAACATTATTTAAAAAAATTCTCAGTATGGAACTTCAGTATTAAATAGCTATTTAATATTTGTATAGATTGAAAAATGTAGATTTTTAGAACTTACTGCTTTTCAAAGTTGATTAACTTTACATTTTTTTCAGATTTTCAGTATTTCGAAAGATTTTTCACAATACAGTAATTTAATAGATTTCTAGCATTTCTAGTCTATTTTGTGTTTTTTCAAAGTTTATGAAATTTTATAGATATTCTCGTATTTATTTGAATCTCTGAGTAGATTTTACAATATGTTACAGATTTTAAGTATATAAAATGATTTAGAATTTTTGAATTTTATAGGTTTTGATTACTCTGTATATTTTACTTTTTCTTTTTTACCATTTTTACTATTCAAAGAGTTTTCTAATATTTTTATGGATTTTTATAATCAGATGTTCTAGAACTAGAGGTTTCAGATATTCTAAGTAATTCATACATTTTCAGTATTTCTTGTATTTTTTTACCATTTACACTATTTTCTATGAATCACCAGCTCAAAAAAACCATTAAAATGATACGCAATACAAAATATTTTAATACCATCAATAAATAATAAAACGTTTACTTGTACGCTAAGTGAGAGTACGATTGCCTGGTCCCTTTTTTCAATATCGTCACTATCTCCATTCCAGGCCATTCGTAGATAATGATTGGAGGAAATTTTCCGTTTTCCCCAACAGCTATATGACCAAACGCTAGATTTTTCTTGAAAAAAAAAAAAACATCGTAAAACTCATTAAAAGCCGAAGTTAGTTAAACTTTTTTAATTACCGTAATATGACCGATTCCTTTGCCAGTGGAACATTTTCTAAAAGACAATTTGTTTTCCTTCACGTTGAAAAAATGTATCAAATTTCCGGAAACAAAAATGATCGTGTTGGGATCGGCGACGCAAATATTGGAACGTCGTTGACAGTCATATCCGAAAGAATGACTGTTGAAAAATGACCATTATACAAATGTTACCACCGTTTTTAAGGTTTTGTGAAATTTTTACAAACTCAAATTTCAGAATGTCATTAGGTAAAGACGTTTCATTCACGGATTTTTGTGAATTTTCGTGATTTTCCTCAGATTTTCCATCGTTTTCGTCTAAAAGCCATTCGTTGCTTCCGAAGGAAATTCGAGTATTTTCCATATAGCTATTTTATTATTCGCGTATAAGCTTTGTAAACAAAATGTTATTGTTTTGTTACCATAGCAATGATGAAAAAATTATATCACAGAATTTGTGTTCTCTAAAATTAATCGTTTTTTTTTAAACTTTTGGTTTAATTATACAATACAGTCACCTGGAATAATTATGTGTTATTGCACATTTTATTGATTCTACAATCAGTTGTAAATGTACAAAATATTGGAATATCCATGTAGTCTTTTACATATTGTGATTCACCATCAGCCTTATTCCACTATGGTTTATTGTTACGATCTTGCATATTACACTTCCATTCCACGCATGACAGTTAGAAAGGAAAATGTTTTCCTAACGACCTGAAAAAATATTGGTTTTAAATAATTGGAAATTATTAGCACGTTCCATGCACGCAGAAAAAATTTTCGGGATGTGTGTAAAACTTATATTTTTCTTACAGTCTTTTTGTTCTTTTTTCCAGGATGTGCAACTTTTTTCAAATAAATTTATTTCACTTTTTATATGACGTCTAAAACATAAACATAAATCCAGATGTGAATTTTATTTTTAAGGTATCTAAATTTTCGCTGTCACATTCATTAAAATAAAAAAAGTCCTTGAATCTCAGTAGGGGCTTCACCCCCGAAACCTCCCTCTGCGTTTTCCTTTGTCCATGGTACATTACCGACACCAGTACTTTGTTAGACAACTGAGCTACTTTCGCGACCGAAAAATAACAAGCTCTCTGAGATCTGAGCATTATTATCGTCAAGTCTTGCGTCAATGTCTCTTTTCTATCAGACATGAAGTTGTACCACGCAAAACTATAAACCCCATTCGAGATGCTTGTACTTGTCAAAATAATGTCTTCACTAGACTCTGATAAAAAATACAAATCAGCAAAGTAAAACACAATCAGAGTCATAATTCTCATATAATCGAAAATGGAATAATCGTGCTGAAAGTACATAACCCCAAAATTATGAATCCTCTAGGTATCAATGATTCGATGACTAAATTGCAGAATCATTACCATCATGATATCAAAGAGTAGCAAGCCAAGAAACAAAACTAACAAAATAATTTGTGGCAGTAGCATTACGCTGAACATGTCGTCCAATTTCTTCACCATTGATATCAAAACTCGTTGCTGTTTCACACACTGCTTCAGCTGATGCTTAACTTCTAGTTTTATTTTTCTATCCAACTGACCAGTCATTTCCCCCAATTGATTATTTTCTGTGTGTAATGTTGAAAATCGGTACCACAGAATATGAAACTGTTTGGAAACGTGGACGTAGAAAGTGTAAATTATGAAACTAAACAGCCACGAAGAGTACGCCCAATGGACCGAAAGCAGAGTCTACAAGAAATAATTTAACAACTTTTTAAATTTTCAATGCAAAAGAATGGTCGAATAAATAAACAAACGTGCCTCGTAAAATGTAAACAACTCATAGTACGGCGACTTGTAAAATGGTATGCTGTCAGGTGCACCACTGACACCAGCAAACACATGTAGTTTTAGCATGTTTTTCTTTTCAATGTTCGACGTGTTGAGTTTCATACTTCCTGAAACAAAATAATGGTAAAAAACTTTTATGTATTTAACCTCAGTTTCCAAAGATGAGTTAAGGACTTTCCTATGATGGGCAAGACAATGTGGCATATGCTAGACACTTCAATGGTCATCAAAAAAGCAACCAGCATGAAGCCGATCTTTTTGTTCGCGTCACGAAGCACTTTCAGCGAATATTTTTCCGACGAGCTCCAAAAGTACTTTTCCGCGATTTTCAATAACTCGATCAATCTGGTTTTGTGCCCAGAAAAAAAGTACACTCTAATCGAAACGTACAGAAGAATAAGCAATTGATGAACTGTAAGTATGAAGTTCTGGAAACAGAAGAAAAGAGGTTACTCATCTTCTGGACCACAACGAAAAAAAGGAAAACTGTCATACCGCTGTGTCATTCCTCAACCAGTAAAGCTCAAACGCGCAAAGCACCAACGGTCCGATTGTGTCTAGTACCAAAGAGGTATAAGCCAGATTCAGAAGAAACTGCGTGGTCCCCGAGTCAGAATACCAAAATCCACTTACCATCATCGCGAATTTCAGGATCCCAAGGGAAAAGTATTTGCGATAGCACGAATTGGAACTCATTGCGAGATGTTGGAAACGCAAACAGCCATATGGATTCTTCTGTTCATTTGTCAGAGTACTTTCGACGACTGCTCAAGATCGATAAAACCGCGGATGATGAAACTTGGATTTGTTTCCGCTCCCCTACTCGCTAAATTATTCAAGTGAGCAATGTTGGGTTTAAAGTATAATTTTCTACAAAAGTTTCAAGAATCGCGGAAGGTTTTCAGGGTATATGTTTAAGTTTTGGAACTGTAATTTTGTGGCGAGGGAAATGATGTTTTTCCTGGAATAGAGTCTATGGAAGGAGGGGCTTGATTCATTTTGAATTCTGTTCGGGTTTTATAGAAAAGTTTGCGGTAATCGTATCGCGTGATGGGTGAATAAGTTATGAGATCAGTGGTCTTGTCATTACTATGTTCATGATTATAGAGAGCATGGGAACTTGATATCATTGTTATAGGAAAGAGGAATGGACGTTATTATAAAATAGATTTCAGCAAACGCACTCATCCATTTGGTTCGGACTCTGGTGATTTTTTAATGTTTGAGACAGGAGGAAGTTGGCGAATTCAGTTAGGTTTGAGGACTTTCTCGGTCGACACCGAAAGCAGGACTGAAATTGTGATGTAACAATGTTACTGACATTATGGAAGAAGAACGTTGTACTTACCTTACAATACGGTAACATCGTGTTATTACGAGGTGATATTAAAACAATGTAACAATATGTAACACAGTTATTTGTTTCATAACTTCAATGTTGCATTAACGTAACAGTGATGTAACTTGTGATGTATCTAACTGTCATGTACATTCTACCCAATTCTTATTATTTTTGGGTTGTAAAGAGAAGAGGGACTATGAAATTTTCGTGAGCAGTGTGTTGCATTGTATAGACAGTTATTGAAATGAATCAGTGAATATCATTATTAAGTAAAAATTGAAACACTTGAAATGGAGGCAAGTAAAATTTTACCGAATTTCTATTGTTTTCCCAGTTATTTCAAAAAATAAGATATCAAATTATTTTTTCCCATGCATCCGTAAAAAGGCCACTTTTTTTCTATGGAATGCGGGAACAAAAGCCCCTTTTTGGGATACTCGGAAATCAGCGGGAAATATCAACAAAAACCCTAGGAAACATTCATTAATCACGGATCAGGGAACTTTCTTCCCTATGATCCGGGATTTATGAATATTTCCCTAGGGTTTTATTGATAATTCCCGCTGATTTCCAAGTACTCCAAAAAGAGGATTTCGTTTCTGTGTTCCATAAAAATGAAGTGGCCACTTTTACTCAGGCATGGGAAAAAATATTGTGTGCTACACGAGACAAAAAGGATGATTCCAATTCGTGCAATCGCGCACTCGCTTCGCTCGTGCCCAAACTTTGCACTCGTTGGAATCATCCTTTTTCTCCCTTGTAGCGTAAATATCTATTTTGTCCTGCATGCATGTTTTAGGGATTTTTTGGTGCTTGGAAAGCGGATCTAAAAGTAGTCTTTTACGCCCTAGGGAGTATTTTACGCTCTAAAGGCGTAACTTAAGAATATGATATTAGAGTAGAATTCAGGATTAGAGAATTCTTATTCCTTTACATGAATTATCAATTCATAATTTATTATTTTTAATTTATTTGTTATTATTTTTTTAATAATTCAATTTTATCCCAAACTTATAATTTCAATTTATAATTTTGTTGTTAATGAAAATTGTTCTTCATTACTATAGTTCATTTGTTATTATATTTTTTATTTATTATCTTTTTCTTCATGATAATTTGATTAATAATTTAGTATTTCAATTTAAAATTGGAAATTTTAATAAATAATTTATTATTTAAATGCAACTTATAATTTATTATTTCTTTTTTAACTTATTCATTATTTTTTATTATTTCAATATATCAGTTTTGATTTTTTCATTACTTATTTTTATAAATTATTGTTTACTATTTATTTTAAATATTTATTTTGTTAACTTTCATTTTGCCAACAAAGTTCAATTTTTTCATTCTTCATAATTTTGTTGTTGATGAAAATTGATTTTATTGTTATTATTTATTAAATTTTTTTTTCATCTTAACTAAATATTGCCTTTACCGCGGGCTCCACCCCCCGAACCCCCCCCCCCCGTCGTTCGCATTCGTAAAAACCTCGTATTGACACTTTATTCTCGCAAGTAAAAAAGACTGCTTTTAGCCCCTTGTAACATAATATACTATTCTTAGACAATAGCAAGTCCTGAAATTTCGAATTTGATCTTCCATGCGATTATTGGTTTTTCGAAATTCGTGTCTCAATTTTTATGTATACTCTTTTTCATCCAACTTGAAACTAGGAATGAAAAATTTACAAGTTTGCGAAGATGACGATAATTTTTCCTTAATGTTTGAGACAAGAGGAAGTGTTTTGGAAAAAGAATAGTGTTTCAAGGACTTTGAGGATCCAAAATTGGAAAAAAAATCCTACTTATTCTATTGATATCCTCGGCTTCGTCACTGAAAAGGGGCACATTTTTGTAAAGTTATATGTCATTTATAAAACATCAATGATGAATAAGTATCGAAGAAGTGAAATGAAGGTAAGCTAAATTTTACGAAACTTACGAAGAATTGAATAATCATGTATTTTTGGTTTTTGGATTTTTGCTATTAAAGAAATTTCTATTTCAAATTAAAGGTGGAAAATTTTCAATTCTTTCCCATGTTCGAAACCAAAGGAAGTGTGTTGGGATATTCAGTAATTATACAAGGATTTCTGGTAACTCGCCACGTTTTAGAAGTAAATTGTTGCATTTATTGTGTGCTGTACTGCAAGGTTACACAAACGATTATACAGATGTACATTACTTTAGAATCGTGTTACTCGGTCATCATTTATGTACAGTGACATAACAGCTTTCGTCATTTATACTCGTTTATTTACAGAATGAGCTTTTTCACTCTCACCATGTAACAGGTGTATGAATTGTTTTGTTTTTTCCAGTATAAAACACACTCAAACACGCTTTACGTTTTCAACTACTAATAAATAACAAAATACCAAGTAACGATTCTATGTATAACAAATTCCCAAGATAACAAACATGGCTATTCTATTCGCAATGAAATATTCTCAGATCAACTCAAACAGACTAATCCACGCACTTGCAAAATTTTGCACTTACAATTAGTGGGTTGTATCAAATTGTGAATTTTAGGAAATTGATACTACATACATCAGACTTTTGTTCAACTTTGTTCGTTAATCGTTAAGTCGACACTTGTTTATGCATTTATTATTTTTACACAATATTCAAATCGTTTCCCATCAATCTAGCGATGAATGATGATCATTGACGAACATTTTCTTCTTTATGTATTTAAGAAAAGGAATAAACGTTATTAGTGACGTCGGAGAAAATTTTCGGAAAATTCTCTCTGCAGGAGGTGGAAGGGGAAAAGATTTTTTTGGAGCTTGATGAATTTGAAAGGAAACTATTTTGAGCTAATGAAAACTTGAATGACAGTAGTTTTCTTTGTTTTGTTCCTGACTGTGTATCATTCCGAAAAATTTTACAATTTTATTTACAAGCGGAAGGTATGAAATTGGTAAAAAATAAATGTAAAAAGTAATTGAAAAACGTAGGATATTATGGTGGATTTTAGAAAAACAAAAAGAAATCATGGGAATGATAAATAACCATGTGTTAAACATAATATCTTATATGTGATATTTTAATAATGATATTTAAATAATGGAAAATGATTGAAAATTAGCAGTTGTTAAAAGAAATGATGAAATTATTGATGAGAAACTGGAAAAATAATTGGAAATGGATGGAATACTATGGGTAATTTTAATAAATGATGGTAATTGATAAAAAAATGAAAAGTCGTGAGATGTTACAAAAAATAATGGAATTTAATGAAAGCTATTAAAAATCGGAAAATTAAAGATATACGAGAGAAAAACATGAAAAAATACAAATACTATAGAAAGTCATGGGATATCGTAAAAAAATGTGGGAAACTATACATAAAAAACCATGTGTTACTCTGATATCAAATAATAGATATTATTATTAATAATATCTTTAAATAATATTTTCGTTGAATTTTGCGAAATGAAAATATCGTAAAAAATAAAAAAGTAAGCTTTATCTAAAATTTCATTTATTTAAAACAGAAAACAGTGAGGAGTCCTGGTATTTTAAGAAAATCTATTACATCAAGCAGAAAAAAGTCATTTTACAATATCTGTAGTAAAAATGACATTTTTTGAAAATGTCTAAAAAAATGTCCATTTCAGGGAAAGTTTGTTTCAACTGCAGTTCAGTAAGTTTCTTATGTTGCTTGTTCAAATTTTTTAATTTAAAAATTAAAAGCAAATGTAACCTTGTAGTTACTTGTGTTCTGATTCGAATTTTTCGAATATTTCACTACTGTGAGTTTAAGTTCACTAATCCTAATATTTCGAATCTCGATTTTTCAAATTTTTAATTTTCATGTACGAATTTTTATACACTGTCCTGCAAAAGTTTGAACTCACTTAGAAAAATCGTTTTTTTCTTTATTCGCCATTTTATATATTATTCTATTCAGTTTAATGTACGTATTTGTATAGCAAAATATTCATTAAATTAAAATATTATAAATTTTTTTTTCAAATTTACTAAATGATTTGTTATAAAAATACGTACATTAAACTGTTTCAGGAGAATAATAAATAAAGTGACGAATAAAAAAAAATCATTTTCCCAAGTGAGTACAAACTTTTGCAGGTGTACATATAATAAAAATTGTTGTATTCATATCAGTTTTCTTTTTCTCTATTATTGCATGTTCAGCAGGGGCGTAGGCAGAAAAAATTTGGGGGGGGGGGGAGTTTTTCGAAAATAAATATACACATATATGTCCTTCAGGGTTTTATAATTTTTAATCCTTGAAGATGCGATTACAAGAGCACGATTTTCAAATTTTTTTCGAGTCAAAAGTTGTATATTTTTAAATGTTTATAACAAATGTAACGAAATTCAATTTTTGTGATTTTCAATCAGCTGAGTTGAGAAGCTTTTTTTTCTCATGCTTTTAGTGTTTTTTCACAATTTGAGGGATTTTATGATTTTATTTTGGATTTTTATACATCAACTTTTTGAAGGTTTTTGAGAAAATCATAGTACACAGATTTCAAGTATTTAATATGCTGTAGTATTGAAATTTTCTTTTTGGCTGTATTATTTATTATTTTTTATTTACCGTTGTTAGCTATATTTAATATTTTTATTGCTTTAAAAATGTCAAGTAGTATATTGTATAGTCAACATTCATGATTATAATTTCATTTCAGAAAAATTTCTTCTCAAGTTTTAACAATTATTATTTTGAGTTAGAAAAACCAAAAATTCTGGACTTGTTTTGAATTTCACTGATTTTTTTAATTAGTATTGTTATTTTTAGGAATTATTTTTTTATCATCATTACTTTAGTCTATTTTTCGTGAAATAATATTGTTAAGAAAATTTTCTTCATGTAGTTTTTGAGTATGAAAAGATTTTACAGTATTTCTCGTATTTTTTTCTATTTACGAAAATCAAAAAAATTTTTTAGTATTTTCGTAAATTCTTATATATCGGTTCTTAAAATTATATGCTCTAGAATGCAAACATCAATAGATTTTTGATAATTTCATAGATATTGAAAATAATAAGGTCTACGTTCATTTTAAGTATTTTTTTGTATTTCTTGAATTTTATTTTGTTTTCAGTATTTATAAGATTTGTCATCATTTTGTGGTGTTTTTATACATTGCCATTTGTGCAGATTTTTTAAAAACGCAATTTTTTTCTTAGAATTCAAAAATTTATAGTATTTTTTCAGGAATCGTATGACTTGAAAGATTTTCTGGTATTTTTATGAATTTTTGTCTTAATTTCTTACAACTTGATTCCCAAGTTTCAAAGTTTTTAGATTCTTATCGAATTTTCTTAGGTTCAGGTCTTTTTTTAAAAATCACTAATTAAAAAAATTTATTTTCTCACGTTTTCTTATTGGAAATATTTGGACATATATTGTATTATTATTTAGTTTCAGAAAAAATTCCTTTGAAGTTAAAATAATTGTTATTTTGTGATAGAAAAATTAAAAATCATGGGCTTGTTTTGAATTTTCTCGATTTTTTCAATTAGTATTACTATTTTTATTAATTATTTTTTTATCATCATCACTTTCATCTTTTTTTCGTCAAATATTACTATACTGTTTAGAAAATTTTCTTCCTATAGTTTTTGAGTATGAAAAGATTTTACAGTATTTCTTTCATTTTTTTTCTACTCACGGATATTAAAAGGATTTTTTAGAATTTTCATAGATTTTTATAAATCAATCCTTAAAGTTATATGCTCTGAAATACAAATATCGTTAGATTTTTGATAATTTCATAGATTTTTAGAATAATTACATTCATTATAATAACTTCATGTATCCTTTTAATTTTCTTATTTTTACAGTATTTATAAGATTTTTCATTGTTTTCTAGTGTTTTTCTACATTGCCATTAATTTTTTAAAAAAGCAATTCTTCCATAGAATTCAATAATTTTTAGTATTTTGCAGAAATTGTATGACTTGAAAGATTTTCCAGTATTTTTATGAATTTCCGTCTTAATTTTCTACAACTTCACTTCCAAATTTCCAAATTTCTTCAATTCTTATAATTTTCGTAGATTTCAGTCTTTTTTAATAAATAAATATTTGAAAAAAAATTTGTCCCTACATTTTCTTACAGGAAATGTTTGGCTATATATTGTATTGTAATTTAGTTTTAGAAAAAAATCCCTTTAAGCTAGAATAATTATTATTTCGATATAGAAAAACTAATAATTCCGAACCGAATTTGAATTCTACTCATTTTGTGATTCAGTATTGTTATTTTTGTGCATCATTTTTTTATCATCATCACTTTTGTCTATTTTTCGTGTAATAATATTGTCATGAACATTATATTCTTATTGTTGTTGAGTACGAAAAGATTTTAAAGTTTTTCTTGCATTTTTTTCTATTTACGAAAATCAAAAGGATTTTTTAGTATTTTCGTTAATTTTTGGAAATCAATTTTTGAAATTATATGCTCTAAAATGCAAATATCGATATATTTTTGGTAATTTCATAGATTTTTAGAATAATTATGTTTACGAGAATTTTCAATATTTTTTATGTATTCCTTGAATTTTCTTATTTTTCCAGTATTTATAACGTTTTTCATCGTTTTAAGGTGTTTTTATACATTGCTATTTGTGCAGGTTTTTAAAAAATGCGATTCTTACATAGAATTCAATAACTTTTAGTATTTTCCAGAAATTTTATGACTCGAAAGATTTTCTGATATTTTATAAAATAATATATATAATATGAAAATGTTTGGTTGTATATAGTATTATAATTTAGTTTCAGAAAAAATTCCTTTCAAGTTAGAATAATAATTATTTCGATATAGAAAAACTAAAAATTCTGAACCTAATTTGAATTTTACTCATTTTGTGATTCACTAATCTTATTTTTATGCATAATTTTTTTATCATCATCACTTTTGGCTATTTTTTGTGAAATATTTATATATAATTTAACCCCCAAAAACCTCCCTCTGCCTACACACCTGATGTTCAATTAAAAATTGAGCCTCAACTAAAAAACATCTATGATCTGGCAACACCGATTCATAAAATATTCCTGATAAAACTCAGGACATAAATTTACTGTGGCTGACTCGACGTAAATTACCCCAAAATCCTCTTCATTATTCGTACGTAGTTCCTTTTCCCGGAATATTCCCGCAACCCCATAACAACACTTCAGAATAGCCCATAAAAGTAATAGCGTCATCGTCCATCACAACAGTTTTTACCCATTGGATATTAATCGTAAAAGCGCTAACCTCGCTGAAATGAATTTGCTATATCGTTGCCGGCTTGTTTTCCACGATAACGCTTCCTTTGGTTACACACATAAGAAATTCAGTGGCCTCGAATAACGCTACTTCGCCAGGATCAGCGCTTTTACTCGATAAATTCAACGCAATACAAGTATTTCAGGCTCAACACCGCAATAAATTAATATGGCATCTGACGCGATTCAACGCATATAAACCCACGAGACCAGATTTTCCACACGCTCGTATTTATCAACTTACACAGTATGATATGTTAGGAAAACAAAATGTTATATGAACATTAAGGTACGATTTTTCCATGGAAATTCTCACGATTTTCTACGTTTCGTGCAGAGTTGTTTTGTTTGACACTGTGCAACACTTTTTTGTGATTGAAAAATAAGAAAAATTGTGGTGTTTAGTTATGTGTACTTTTGACGAAAATTTGGTCGTCATAAACTATTTTGAAAATTTGGTTGCACAGTGTAATCTGACCGTAAATTAGTGAGAGTTTATTTTAATTTATTGAAGACCATTGAAAATGATTCAGTTCGTATTGTTTTCACTGGTTTTCAATACTTTTTTTCTGACATGGATGATATTTGACAATGTAAAAAAAGAAAATTTGGCAGCAGGGGCGGCAGAAGAAGTGGGTAAAATATTTATAGTGAAATCCATCAAGTTACAAGTCGAAGTTTTACAAAATCGTCAAAACTTATGGCGATTTACAAAATGTATGAACATTTCCTCTAATTAATGATTTTTATTGAAACTTTCAAGATTATCGAGGATTTACGTGTAGTAATATATTTTTTTATTCGGAAAATTTGAAGCAAATGGCACGGTTTTTGTAGTTATATTGAATTTAAAAAATTTTACAGAAATTGAAAAATTTATTAACATTTTTTATAACTCTACGGATCGTTGAAATTTTTGAGAATTGTTTACTGTACTCAACATTTTCAACGTTTTTGATCTTTCAAAATGTTCGGAATTCGTCCGATTTTTTAATATTTTTCAAGTTTTTCGGATTTTTATTACGAAATAAAGGTAAAATAATGATAATGTTTTTTCAAAAATATATGATTTTTTTATTCGGAAAATTGAAACAAATTGTAGGGTATTTGTAGTTATATTGAATTTGAAAAATTTTACAGAATTTGAAAAATTCAATAACATTTTTTATAATTCCACGAATTGTTTTAATTTTTGAGAATTGTTTATTGTAGGTACTAAAAATTTTCAATGTTTTTGATCTTTCGAGATGTTCGAAATTTGTCCGATTTTTTAATATTTTTTAAGTTTTTCATATTTTTATTGTGAAATAATAGAAAAAGAATGATGATGTTTTTTCAAAAATATATGATAAACTCACTCTAGAAACTTGATAAACACCAAGATATTTGACAAATTTTTGGAAATTTTAGGAATTATTGCTAATCAGTAACATTTTTTGTGTTTTGATTTTTCATAATTTTTGAAATTACAGGCATAATACTAACAACTTTACCTAAATCACAAAATGTATCAACATTTCTTCAAATTCAGGATTTTTATAAAAACTTTCAAATATCGAGGATTTCCGTGCAATAATTTATTTTTGTTTTCGAAAAATTTGAAGAAAATCGCATGGTTTTTGTAGTTATTATGAGTTGAAAAAATTTTACGGAATTTTCAAAATTCATTACCATTTTTTATAATTCTTCGAATCATTGAAATTTTTGAGAATTGATTACTGTACTAAAAATTTTCAATGCTTTTGATAAATGTTCGAAATTTGTCCGACTTTTTAATATTTTTTAAGTTTCTCAGATTTTTATTGCAAAATAAAAGAATAAAATGATAATGTTTTTTCAAAAATATATGATTTTTTTATTCGAAATATTTAAAGCAAATCGCATGGTTTTTGTAGTTAAATTGAGTTTAAAAATTTTACGGGATTTTCAAAATTCATTATCATTTTATATGATTCTAAGAATTGTTGAAATTTTTGAGAATTGTTTACTTTTAAGGTTAAGGTTTAAAAGGTTTAGGTTTAGGTTTTAAAATTTTGTTGCAAAATGAAGGAAAAATAATGATTATGTTTTTTAAAAAATATGTGATAAACTCACTCTACAAACTTGATGAACACTTTATGATACTTGACAAATTTTTGGAATTTTTCAGAATTATTGCTAATCAATATTTTGATATTCCAAATTTTCGGAATTTCAAGCATAATTTCAAACATTTCGTATTTTTTTTATACTTCTTAAGTTTTGCAAATTTGTCTTAAAGAATTGGGAACATTTTTATCCATATTTTGAAAGAATTCGCCAATAAACACCAGTGTACAATGATGAACATTTGTTATGAAAATATGTTTTTTATTTTTAATTATTATTCATGTAGCTAATTATGTTTGTTATGAAAAAATAATTGAAAATAAAATCATGAACAGATGAAAATTTTTTAAGGGTTAATAAAAGTACCTAAATATATCGAATTAATAACCATCTTATGAGTTTTCAATTTTTTTTTTGAGAAGTTTCAAATTTAAAAAAATTATACAAAAAATTCAAAATTTGACAGATTTTTCTAAAAAAATGTCTAACTCATAAAGAATTTCATAGTTTTATGATACTTTTCCGAGTATTTTGAATTTCTTTTATTACAAAATGAGAACATATAATGCATATTTAAAAAAACGATAGTAAACAAAATCTACAATATTTATGATCACTTTACGTAATATCAAAAATTTCTTGAACTTTTTCGAATGATCAACAATCCTGAAAGTTTCTAAATTTTACAAATTTCATAAGAATTTTGTCCTACCTATTAAGGTTCTTCTAAATTTTTAAAATATTCAATGGAAAAAACATGTAATTTTTCTCATGCATCACTTAAAAATGTATAATTTTTTAAAAAACTAACAAAACATTCTAAAACTTTACAGAATTTAAATTCGCCGTACTGAGTACATCATTAAATTTTTTCAGATTCTTTGTAGATCATTATCACCATTATAATTTTCGATGACAAAAGCAGTTGGTGTTGTGTTTGAAAGGCTATTACACGATGATAATGATCAACGAAAAATCTGAAAAAATTCACTGTTGTACCTTCTACGTACTCAAACTCTGCCAAGTTACAGAACATTCTCTCAGTTTCTAACAAAGTTCTGAAGTTTTAAGTGAAGCATGCGAAAAAATATCCGAATTCAATAATTGTTTAAGATGGGACTGATTGTGCACATTTTTCAGAAACTAACGACCATAATTCTTATGGCATAAAAGTTCCTAATTTAACAAATTTATACTACAAAACAATTTACACACCACCTCGTGTAAAAATGTAATTTGCGCACGATCAACACCAGCTCAATTTTTTCTATTGTTTCCATTGATTATCAGGCCAGTAAATGGAAATTTCCTATTTTTGCAGTCCTTTTTTTATTTGTTGTTTTCAATTCATAACCAACTCGAGTTTCCACCTGGATTTTCACAGTTGTCACCCCTCCGAACCCCAAGAAACCGTGTCCCGCTGCCCCTGCCCTGCAGAAGCTCTGCACGTGAATCTGAGAAACACTCACAACTTACCAATTACCCGTACCCTAAGGCGATTTACATTTCCATATTGTCCTCTGCTTCCTCGTCGACCTCCTGGAGCGTATACACCCCCGCGATCGCAGTCGGATGTTCCCCAGGCTTCGGCATAGCCGGCTCGCAGTTCCTCGTGATGTCGACCTGATTGTACGAGTCCTTGAGAATGTTCATTTCGTTCTCGTGAGCAAAGATATTGGACGGCGAATCGCTGCAGAGAGTTCCCTCCGTTACGTTCCGGTGGCAAAGGGCGTTCGAGGGAAATTGTCACGACGCGAGGAACGGATCCGTCGAGAGTTCGTCCACGCTCGAGCTCGCCTTCGCTGTCTCCTGTTTCCCAGTTTTGTGGCCAAATCGGTGTACGATCTCGTCTGTAATTATCCATGTCAAATTATCTCTTTATCGAATTGCCATAAATTAATCTAAGGATTGAAACTGATTTTTGATTGTAGAAGAGGGACACTGACCATGCAGAATGTTGAAACACATTCCAGTGAGAGCGAGACCAGATATTATGTAACAGGAACAGAACCATATGGTTGAGTTTCTTGACTCGTGGAGATTGTAATCTGGATAGGAACCAGGTACCAAATTGCCGAAACCAATGGTGCACAGGCTCATGAAGCAGAAGTAACTTGCATCTGTAAGTATGAGAAAGTTGATTTAAAGTATTACTTCCATCTTGAACAATTCTAATGAAAGAATTTTCCAGAGTGAATTATATCTTTGGAAATCACTGGTAATCAGTTTTGTATAGATAATTTTTTCATTTTAAAACGAAAATATTTTTGGGCTGTGTTCAGTTATAAAAATGCTGTCCCCGAACTCGTGTTGCAATCCAAAGAAAAAGAAAAATTATGGTAGTGTTTATAACAATTTGTAGTTGGCTAGTGAAAATTGGAATCCGGCTTTTAAAGTGTTTTATGGCAAATATACGTGTGCTTCTTACAAGAGAGAAATGTATAGAGATGTGAAAAACAATACAGGAAAAATTTTTGAAGATCAAGAGCCCAGTACATCAGCTATTTCGAATTTTTCAACAGGCAACTGTGGAATTGACGATTATATTCGGTTTCTTGGTAACGTTGCAATGCGACAATCGATATAGTAATAGTCGATTGCGACGTTGCCAAGTTTTCATACTTTACATGTGCGATTTCACGTATTAATTGTTTATTATATTTTCTAAATTTCAAAATCTCATAAAAAAAAATAAATATTATAAAGTATCATTTATCATTTAATATTTAAATATACAGGGTATCCCAAAGTCAACAATTAATATTTTAGGGAATTAAAGTTTATAAAATTCTAAGATAATTATTCCTTTGACATTTTTCACAAATCTCGAAATCAAAAAAGATATTCAAGTTTCAAATTTAACCAACAAACACGCTTTTACGAGGAGTAGGGATAGAAACCATTCATCAAAATTTACTGAAATTTTTTCCATATTTTTCTGAATCGAAAAGTTCTTTGCCACTTTTCACAAAACTCAAAATCAAAAAACATAGTTTAGTTTAAAGTTTCAACCTATCAGATTTCTCAGATTTCAAATTCGAATATCTTTTTTGATTTTGAGTTTTTTGCAAAACTGCAAAGGACTTTTCTACTCAAAAAAATATGCAGAAAATTTTGGTAGATTTTGGTTCGCAGTTTTCATACCCACTCCTCGTATGAACGCGTTTATTGGTTAAATTTCAAACTCGAATATCTTCTTTGATTTTGAGTTTTGTGAAAAATGATAAAGGAAAAATTGCCTTAGAATTTCACAAACTATAAACCCTGGAAATATTAATTGTTGACTTTGGAACACCCTGTTGAATATTACGCAAGATCTTATTAAAAAACTGTAATAAAAGCATATTAACATTAATAATGAAGAAGAAACGAAACTGAAAATATAGACATAAACTAATTTAAAAATAAAATAACCTGAAAAACGTAGAAAGACGTTTTTTTTAGAAAAACTGTTTAACCCATTAACGACCAAAATACCCACCAAGTTAGTTGAACTTTGACGATGAATAATAAGATAGTAGGAACATTAGGTACTTATTCAAACCTACTTTTCGATATGTTTTCAGGGTCGCTCTACACGATGCCGACGTCAAAAATTTGTTCTTTGCAAAAATTTGAATTTACACAGAATTTTCAATTCGTGTCAACATTTTTTCCGTCGATTGAGACAGATAAGATTTTTTGAGATAAGGAATTTCATTTACTAAATCATTTCATTTTACATCGATGTCTCTTAGGCTAACAATAATAAATAACGCAATTCATTCATTTCATCAAAAGAAATGTACATCTCTTTTTTTATGACGCCTTATAGATCTGTAGTCATCCGCTTCGTACGATTGTGCAGAAAATTAAGTCATGAACTGCTTGGTTATTATAAATAACAGAAAACACGCCACTATCTACACTATATACAAGATTCATTGTCTACTCGTTAAAAATTCTGTAAATTTATTACTAGATTCGTTATCAGTGACCGAAAAAACAATGGAAATCATATGCATTTGAGAAAGGTTACGTTTACGTAACAATTTGTTTGTAAAATGATGTTAAAACAAAGTAATTATACAAATTTTCGGCCAGATTCGTAATCAGTGACCGAAAAAACCATGAAAAGCATATGTGTCTTAAAAAATTGTGTTTGTGCTACAATTTGTTCATGAAAAAATGTTTAAACAAATTAATTATGCAAAATTTTAGCCACATACGTGATCAGTGACCAAAAAAACCATGAAAAGCATATGTATCTTAAAAAAATTGTGTTTGTGCTACAATTTGTTTAAAAAAAATGTTTGAACAAATTAATAATGAAAATCTGAGGCCAGATTTGTAATCAGCGACCCAAGAAACTGCGAAGAGCATATGCATCTTGCAAAAAAGTATATTGTTGCAAAAATTTGTTTAAACAAATTGTCTAAAAAAAAGTCGAAATGGAAATCTGGGGCCAAATTCGTCATCAGCATCCCAAAAAACTATGAAAAACCTCAAAAGAATTTGTTTATAATGGTTCAGTGCATTATAATCGCATAGGTGCGAAATCAGTTAAAATTTTTTGCAGAAAATCGTCATTTTGAGGCGGCCATCTTTATTTTCAATATT
>JAPYZL010098197.1:0-11494 GCA_030522825.1 Platygaster orseoliae
TTCCGAGACGATTCCGAGAATGAGCTCTCGGACCCGTGTTGCCAGGGGTCGACAGGTCCGTATCAAAACAATTTTTATTTGCAGAACAAAAATTGTTCGGTTATTCACTGTAATTTAATGCACTGCGTTCACTACTTTTATTTACAATGAACTGAAAAATCATGTAGAATCAGCTGATTCCCAGTTAGTATACGCACGCGCGCGAGCAAAACCATCGCGCGAACAGAATTAAAATTCGCTTCTCAGTTTGCAGCGCCGGTGATTCACCGTCATTTCGACTGTGAAAAACCGTTACGGCGACTGTAATATCGTGGACGGTTATTCACAGTCGTATCGCCGGTTATTCACCGTCATAATGATTGTGGCAAAGTTTCTTAAAATCATTTACGGTCATTCTGACGGTGAAAAACCGGTGAAGTGACTGTGAGTAAATTTTCGATTTTTTCTCACGGTTAAAATGACGGTGAGAAACCGTCACTTCGACGGTTTCCTTCTCTCCGTGTAGTCAGAAATATTTAGATTTTTGAATTATTTAATTAAGGGGCCTATAAGGATGGGGGGGGGGGGTGGCTAGATAATTCACTGCAAGTGCGTTAATATTTCATACACAGTTTATTTGTAATCATAATTACTAGTTATCAATCGTAAAACTAATATTCTACAAACTGATTGAAAAAAAACATGTTACACGAGAAAATTCATTATTTTGACTTATTTCTCGTTTTGTACGTAACAGACAACACACAAGGAATTCACGTAGAGGTCTGAAATTTTTTTTGTAGCTTCTTATATTCGTCAACTATAATTTACAACGTCAAACTTTTTTTTTCAGTGAATAGGGTGCTTGAAAAAAAATAAATACCGTATTGAAGACGAAAACCCATGTTATTTAAATGGAAAAGACGACGGCTCTACAGGCACGGGTTAATATTAGAATAAAAATCTGAAAAAAATAAGGTAATGTTTTTTAATTATTTTGAACCGATTTGAGGGACGGCACGGTCAAAATTCCACCAAAGCCATTTTAATGACCACTCTAATATATATATCATACTGTAATATTGTTTGGTAACATAAATATTATAAGATAACAAATAATGCAATAAATAGCTCGCAAAAAGTGCAATATTTTATTTTAATATTTACCAGATTTTTTCAGTGTAATTATCTAGTTCAATCGTTGTGAAAATGGTATACTCCCTTAATGCAAAACAGTGAAGTATTAATGAAATACCGTGGTATTTCACTGATTCGCACAGTCGAATGCGTGTTGCTGAGAATCAGTGGAAAACCACTGATGCACCCGGTTATGTTAATCAGTGGCTAATCAATTGTTCGATTTACGATTCACTGATAAATCAGTACTAATTCACCTATCCCGTAGGAAAACGTTCCATAGAATTTCCATAGAAGTTCAATGGAAAGTAAATGGAAAATATATTTCCATTGATTTTCCATAAAATTTCCATAGATGGGTCTGAATGGAAAAGATTTTCCATACGTTTTGCATTGGTAATTCCGAAAGGAAATTTTTTCCACCAAGCTATGTTTTTTCCACCAATGTATAAATTTTTCCATTAATTTTTTATCAATCGAAACGAATGTAAAATTTTTTTTCTATTGAAGTGATCTATGAGAGAAATTTTATACACATTTTTTGGATGGAATTTTATGGAAATGCAATAAAAATCCTATGAAAAGTGGATGGAAGTTGTGTTTGAATGAATGGAAATATTATGAAAATGCAATGGAAATTCTATGGAAAAAATGAATGGAAATTGTGTGTGCATGAATGGAAATGTAATGGAAATTCAATGGAAAACTAAGGGAACAGTTCAATGGAAAAATTGCCATAGGCAAAAAAACCATAGATTTTTTCATTGGAAAATTCAACGAAAATTCTTATGGAAATTTCTTTGGAAATTCTCTGGAACGCTTTCCTACATGATGATGGTTTATGATATAGATAAGTAAATATTATATTCAATATAATATTACAAATATAGAACATATAAAAAAATCTTGAAAAAAACCATCTCTGATAGATTTTATAACGATTTTTTTTTTGAAAAGCCACAACGGAAATGATGAAACAATTATTTAATCAAGTTTTCGGAAATTATTCTGCATTCATCAGGAACTACAAAACACGATTTTACTTATTTCAAATACATTTAACAGTATTTTTAATGTTACAATTTATTTTATTTACATTATCAAGAAAAATAATTAATAATTCAACCTCAACAAAATCCGATGGTTACATAAATATATCTTGGAAAAAACCACCCTTGTTACATATTATAACGCAGTGCACTGAGCAATAAAGTGACGTTGTTCTCGATAATTTCCTGACGAGGGCAAAATATACGCCGATAGCTGAAAGAAATGATCCAAGTCGAAATTTCATCTCTAATTTCAACTTCTTTAAGTCAATATTCGCAATTTGCAGGTGAAAAAGGTGAAAACCGTTGATTTCGATTTTTTTCGCCTTCAAAGTTGTAAACCGATGTAATGCGTTTTTTGTATTTCGCCCTCATTTCATTTTGAAAACGTGTTTTCGAATTTTGTGATGTTTCTATTCTGCATCTTTATTAATGTTGTTGTGTTATTTCAAAACAATTTCGAGTTTAACGCTTCCGACTATTTCTTCACTATTTTATCAATTTAGATTTTTTATCATTTTTTATTAGTCAAGTCTATACCCATAACTTTTTTTTATGTATTTGTTTCTCAGATTTTTGAATTTCTTTTACAATGCAGTAAATTTGACAAAAAATTTTCATCTAAAATTTATAAATGAGAAACACTAAATTCAAATGATGAGAAAAAAATCATCATTTTTTCAACGAATTTATAGAAATACAGTGAATCGAATATTGTGTTTAAAAATATGCAAATTTTTCTGAAATCCTCTATATAAAATATCAGAATCTTGAATTTCTTCTACAATGCAGTAAATTTGATAAAAAATTTTCATCTAAAATTTATAAATGAGAAACACTAAATTCAAATGAGGAGAAAAAAATCATCATTTTTTCAACGAATTTATAGAAATACAGTGAATTGAATATTGTGTTTAAAAATATGCAAATTTTTCTGAAATCCTGTAAATAAAATATCAGAATCTTGAATTTTTATGATCTCAAAATATAAAATTCCTCATTAATTTCATCCATAACTATAACTACATTTTTTAAAAGAATATATAGGAATACAGTCAGTTGGATATTGTGTAACAAAATATGCAAAATTTTCAAAATTTTTGTATCTAAAATATCAGAATCCCAAATATTTATAATCTTGAACTACAAAATTTCTCATCAATTGCATCTATAACTATAAATATATTGTTATATTTTTCAATTATTGCCTTTTTTTACTTTGATTGTGTAGAAAATTAAAATAAAAAAAAAATCGCCGAAAACAGTTATTAAGATTAACTAGAAACGATTGATTTTTAATAAGTCGATAGCATTAAAGTGAATTTTTCATTGAAATGTTAATAAAATAATAAGAATCATTTTTATAATACAACGAAAGTACTGCAATTTTTTTATTCTTCGACATACGTATGCTACAATTCGCAAGGACTGGAAAAAGTGCAAAGACTAGGAAACTTATTTTAAAATTTTATTAATAACCCCAACGATTTCAACTGATTTTCAATTTCAAATTATGTTAGTAAAGACGAATGAAGATGAAAAATCGTGAAATGGATTCAGAATTCATCTTGATTTCACCTATAAAACACGAAAAAACGGTAATAACTACATATTTTGAAGTCAAAATGAAGTTGGAATTCAAAGAAGTTGAAATGAATACGAAGCTTTCGACCCGGGAATAGTCTAACCATTCCAACTGTATGTATTTTCAAGAAATCAGCTCCAAAAATTGATCGTCATACGTCCTATTGAAAATGAACGAAGTGTATATCTTTTTAGTTTAGATGAAGAGCAGCGTTCGTAATCGTTGGAGCCTCGAAAGCCAACGAGATGATTGCTCGTAAGACCCGAGGTCACCCTGGGAAAAGAAGGCATGTGCCCGCTTGGGCTCTCGGAGAGACAACGTAATAGCCGGCGTAGGATCGGAATGGCTTTATGAGCGAGGCGTGCGCGGCTATCACGCCGAGCTCTATGTAGCTCTACTACCGCACTTTCCCACCACCACCAGCAGGGGCAGCAGCAGCGCCGGCAGGACCTTCTTCGTCGCCTCCTCGCACCACCTTCCTCGACCATGATCAGTCGAGCCCGTGCAGCAAGCGGCGAGCGGCGCCTATCGCTGCCTTTGCAATTCTATGTGCGCAAAATCCGCGAGGCACGAAAAATCGCTCCAAAAATCTCTTATACACATATATGAAAAAACGCGAAATCGCGTGGTCCAAATCCCCGGCCTCGGAAGCGGTCCCGCAGCACCCAAGGCCACGTGCAGCAGCAGCAACAGTGCTAGTGGCGTTTATTATGTGGCGATAAGACGCGAGCCGTAAAAGAGGAACCGGAAGTGGTGACGTAGACGAGGAGGGAAGCGGCGAAAGAGGGAGGCCGCGAGAACCCGGTGAACAAGCTCTGCCAATTGCTAACTTGTTGAGTCTGTGGAAAGCTCTTCTCCCCCCGTCTCTCTTTCCCCCTGCCCCTACTCGAGCGGCCCGCTCTCTTTGCCCCGTCCGCGATGGAGAAGCTGTCGACGGTCCCGGCGCTTCTGGCCCTGGGCCTCCTGCTCCTCGGGCCCAGGAGCCCGGCCCTCGCCAGTCCTCACAGCGACCCGCTCGTCGTGGAGACGACCTCGGGCCTCATCCGGGGCGCGGCCCGCTCCGCCCTCGAGCACGAGGTCCACGTGTTCTACGGGATTCCGTTCGCGAAGCCGCCCCTCGGGCCCCTCAGGTTCCGCAAGCCCATGCCCGTGGACCCCTGGCACGGCATCCTCAACGCTACCAGCATGCCAAACAGCTGCTTCCAGGAGCGCTATGAGTACTTCCCCGGGTTCGAGGGCGAGGAGATGTGGAATCCCAACACCAACATATCCGAGGACTGCTTGTACCTGTCCCTCTTCGTCCCCAGGAGGACCAAGCTCCGGCACAAGAACCTCGACACCATGTACGCTAACAAGACCGACATACCCATCCTCGTGTGGGTCTACGGCGGCGGATACATGACCGGGACCGCGACCTTGGACGTCTACGACGCGGACATCATGGCCGTGGCAAGCAACTCCATTATCGCGACGATCCAGTATCGGGTCGGAGCCTTTGGGTTTCTCTACCTCAACAAGTATTTCGAGGGCAGCAGCGAGGAGGCCCCGGGGAACATGGGTCTTTGGGACCAGGCCATGGCCTTGAAGTGGCTCAAGGACAACGCGGCCGCCTTCGGCGGTGACCCTGACCTCATCACCATCTTCGGCGAGTCCGCGGGCGGAGGTTCCGCGTCTTTGCATCTCATTTCCCCTGCGACCAAGGGCCTTGTTCGGAGAGGGATCCTCCAGAGTGGGACCCTCAACGCGCCCTGGAGCTTCATGACCGGGGAGAAGGCCCACGAGGTCGCACGGGTCCTGGTCGAGGACTGCGGGTGTAATTCTACTGAACTGGATGATAATCCTGCGAGGGTCATGGCCTGCATGAGGTCCGTCGATGCTAAGACCATCTCCGTGCAGCAGTGGAACAGCTATTGGGGAATCCTTGGGTTCCCTTCCGCCCCGACCATCGATGGGGATTTCTTGCCCAAGGACCCCATGGAGCTACTCAAGGAGGGTGATTTCACGGAGACGGAGCTGCTCATTGGGAATAACAAGAATGAAGGTAATCCGGGATTTTGGTTTATTCTTGATGCGTAGATAAAAAATAGTTTTTAGGGTGAAGTAAGTTTTTGTTTATTGAAGTCCCGAATTTATAACTTGATATCCTGGTCAATAGGTGTTATTGAAGTTGTGGGTAAAAATGAAATTCGTCTGAAGCCGGGATCTAAACCCTTGACCTCGAGATTTACCGCACGAACGCTATACCAACTGAGCTGCTTCTAAGATCAGAGAAAATTAAAATCGTTGAATAATCAAAATATACGTTTTAGAAAATGATTGAGATAAATAAGAATAGTTGATAACAAAATGATTAAAAATAACCACAAATGTACTAACAGATATGAAGAATTTAATTTATGGTTTTATAAAAATTCTTAATGTTGAACGACATTCAGAATTCCAAATTTTGCTGGCTTAAAAACAAAAATGATTCTAGCTCTGGAAGAATTCTTACTTAAACACAATTTTTTATTATAAAAGTTTGGCGATAGAAAATAACTAATGTACTTATTAAATACCTACCATAATATAATATAATTTAATTTAATAATGAAAGGTTAGTGGTAGAAAGTTGAAATTTGAAAAATTTTAACTCAGAAATTGGCAAAGAAAAACAGAAATATATAAAAATGGTAGAAAACTGAAAAACTTAAAAACCTGAAGCATGAAATTCTAGAAATCTAGTTAAGGAATTCATAAAAATATCAGAAAATTTTTCGAATCATACAAACTCAGAAATAATACTGAAATTGAGAGAATTCTATGAAAGAACACTGTTTTTTGAAAAAATCTGAAGAAAAACAAACGATCTATTAAACTTTGAATTTAAGAGCATCAAATTCTAAAAAGTGCAAAAGGCAGTTTGAAAAATTATACTACAGGTTTATAAAAATACTAGAAAATAATACAAAATCAGGTGGATACAAAAACAATACGAGAAGGCAAGTGATATATGAAATACTGGACAAATTTACGTAGATATAATTATCCCAGAATTCTTTAAAATTATTAAAAATCTGTTGAAGTTTAAATTTTTAATATATATATATATATATATATATATATATATATAGCAATGTAAAAAACCATAAGTTATTTGAAAAAAAATTAAGAAATTTTTAAAAATTTCATAGATACTGAAAAAATGAGTATCATTGTAGAAATCTTTGGATACTCTAAAGCGATGTAAAAATAGTGATCTTCAAAATTTATGAAATTAGAATCGTGAAATATATAATTGTGTAAAATCGTAAAATACTGGAAAATTTCTGAAATTGAACAAATACTTTAGAAATACGAAAAAAGGTATTGACAATTTATATAAAAGATATGGTTCTTTGAAAAATTAATTCAAATAATAAAAATCGTTGAAATTTTCAATACTGCAGTATTAAATTTATAAATCGTTAAAGCGATCTATAAAAAAACTATAAATCTGTAAAAATATCATAAAATGTAACGAAAATCTTTTACACAATTTAAACCTGTGTAGTTATAACTTTCTCAAACATTTATAAAAATATGAAAATTTTGGAAATTTGATTCCAAATAGCTATTTTATGCTAAAAAACCTTTCTAGTTCTATAAATACTTAAATATTATCAAAAATACAAACAATCTTAATAAAAAAAAGAAAACGAACCGTAACCTTAGCGACTTGAAAATAACCCATATTTAATTCCATTATACTAAATACGTACATGAAAAATGTTTGACTTTAGACCCCAATAGTGTATAACTTTGAAATCACAAAATTAGAAAAATTGAAAAATTTTGATAATTAAAAATTATAAAATCCCGAAAGGGATTGATATTTTTTCGAAAAACTCCTTCTGAAAATGTTTTCTGTCTAAACTTCTGACTTGTTCGAAAACTTCATCGATTTTGCTGAGAGTCGGTCAAGTTTCACTCGACTGCTTCTCGAAAGTGAAGTTGTTTATTACTGTGTAATCTTGGGAGTATTTGGGTTTGGATTAGGGAATCTTTATAGTGTAATTAAGAATGTAAATTAATGAAAGCGAGATATAAGTCGACGTTTCAAGTGTGAATTTTTGCAGAAAAAGGGTTTGAGAATTGTTATTTGTTTCTGAAAAGGTTTTAGAATCTTCAAATGTACGTCGAATATTTCAATTTTATTAACTAATACAAATGATTAGTAATTATTTACAATATATATACATATGTTTACAAAAATATATTATCTACATTCAAGTAGATAATATATTTCATTTATTCTATTCTATCTATTTGTTTGATCATTTTGATTGATTTATTTTATTATAGATATACCTGTACAGAAACAGTATGTTAGATTTATCTGTATAGGAAAACGAAACAATTGTTGAAGACGCCAGTAACAGTTGGGTATATTCTCGAGAAAAGAGACGCCCGCCCTATTAGTCCGAGAAACAAATTGAAAGAGGGAAATTGGAGGAGAAAATAAGCGCTTCGCAAACATTGCCTCCCTTTAAGCGCGCATCTATTTAATGCTCTATACCAGTATTTAACGCCAAATAATGTTTTTCTCTTCCAAATTGTACGTTATTCTTTTCTCGAGCTTTTTTACGGAAAACAAAAATACCTTTAGGAAGATATATCGATTCTCAATGCATTTTTTTCCTCAACTGTTTTTCTCTAATTTTATGAAACTACAAATTTTTCGGATTTTGTAGAATCATTGACGATGAAAATTTCAGACTTATTTGAAATTTAAAAAGTTTAAATATTTAAACTTAATACAAACTAATCTGTTATAATAGTTATAAATATTTTGTGTAATTTTTGGATGATATTCAAGTTTTTCAAACTTTTACCGAAAAATTATAAAAAATTGAAACGTACGTATATTTTGTATAAATATGATATAATCTGCACAAATAAACTAGAAAATTTACAAACACACAGAAAATTCTACGCTTCTTTTTAATTACAGGAAGTTATCTACAATCTTCGAAATATTCTGAGTTTTTCAATTTTTCGATGTTTCTGAAATTTCAAATGTAATATCAACTATAACAAAATTTACTGACTGAATAAAACAATTTCCAACTTATCATGATTTTTCGTAATTTTTTGTGAATCAAAAAGAGTTTCAGATTTTGTATAAAAAATTGTAAAACATAATCATGTATATTTAAAAAAATAATAACAGTTAATCTCCCTCTCCTTTCCTGTTGTGAATTTAGTTTTCTAGGTTCAAATTCAAAATTTAGAACCTTCAGTCTAAATTTCAACCAACCTGACAAAATGGCGTATTGCCGCCCCTGAATTTACTCAAATTTCCGTACTTGAGTTATGCATTCTCCTGCACCAAAAGTTTTTTTTTTTTCATTGTTTATTATAAGTAGTTATAACATACATTTTCAAGTAAGATAATTTGCATGAAAAACATACTTTCGGAAATTCTTTAAAATTTTAGAAAATTCTACACTTCTTTAAAATTTCAGGGAATCATCAACAATTTTTCAAATGATCAAAGTTTTTAAGTTTCCGATATTTCTAAAATTTCAATTGCAATAACAATTTTAAAAAACTCTACAAAAAAAATAAAACAATTTTCATTTCATCAGGATTTCTCCTAATTTTTCTTAATTAAAAACAGTTTTCAGGTTTTTATTAAAAAATTGGAAAAAATCAGGCATATTTTGAAAAATTATGACTATGAATCCCTCCCCCCTCCATTTCTGTTGTTAATTCAATTTTTTAAATTAAAATTTAAAATTTAGAATCTTTAGTCTCAATTACTACCAACCCGACAAAATGGCGTATTGCTGTCCCTCAATTTACTCAAATTTCCATACTTAAATTAAATATTCCTCTGCACCAAAAGTTTTTTCTAAAAAAATCCATAGTTATTAAAAGAAGTTATAACAAACATTTCTAAGTATGATAATCTACACGAAAAACATACTTTGAAAAATTCATAAATATTACAGGAAATTCTACACTTCTTTCCAATTACAGGGAATTATCAGCAATCTTTCAAATGATCGCGAAGTTTTGAGTTTTTCGATATTTTTGAAACTTCAAACGCAAAACCAATTATGTTATAAATTAGTATATAAAACATTATGCACATTTTAAAAAATTGTGACAATAAATCTCCCTCCCTCCCTTCCTGTTGTATATTTAGTTTTTTAAATTTAAATTAAAAATTTAGAACTTTTAGTCTGAATTACTACCAACCCGACAAAATGGCGTATTCCTGTCCCTCAATTTACTCAAACTTACATACTTAAATTGGATATTCCCCTGCTTCAAAAGTTTTTTTTTTTTTTTAATTAATTATTTATAGTGAAAATCAATAACAACTGTGTATATACCATTATTATAATCATAAAAAATAGAATGCTTTTTCGTAACGAATATATAATGTCATTAAAAGAAAATAAATATAAATTAGATAATGTTTCAAAGCAAAAATTAATTAAAAATATAACTTACAAATTTGACTTTTCAATGGTAATAACCTTCTTTCAGGCAATTTATCGCGCTTCTCTCATGAATTAGTCAAGTTCGACTTGTTCAAGCGAGCAAGTTTCGGGATCCATTAATTTAGGGGCGTGTTCTCAAATTTTACGGTCGGCCTGGAAGTGTGGCTGTGTATTAAATACGTGAAATATGACTTTGGCGCGGAAATTATTCATGCGCGGGTAAACGACTAACGGTGATTTCAGAGCGGAAGAGATCACTATTTAAACATTGACCTTGCGAATACTCGACACGCGATGTGAAGCCTTTTTTGTGTCATTTTTACGTAAAAACGTTTCAATGTTTGGAATGATTTAAGCCAAGCGTAAATTTTCTCATTCAGCATTTTTTGAAATTATGTAGGCAAAAATTATTGTCATAATTTTTATTGAATGATGAATGCGAAGATTCCTAAAATCGATCGCGAAATGTCAATGTTCGTCATAATTACGCCTATAATTATTATTGATGGACATAAAAAGTGTGAAAAACTATAAGGGTATCGAATAATTGCAAAAAAAATTTGTATGGATCCGGAAAGTATTGAATAATAAAAATCGGGTTGAAATTCTTGAATTCTGACAAAAAAAAAAAAATCGAAAATCTTGCAGATATGGAAAAATTTATACAGTCTCAAAATGTGTAATGTCCAAAAATTTTTTCACTCTTTAATTAAAATATAAAAAACTCACTACAAATAGAAAAAATAAACTATTCAATGATTGTTAAAAAAAATTTCAAAAAGTATTAGAAAATTACGCAAAGAAATTAATGTTATGAAATACATAAGTTTTTGATAATTTTTATCATGCTTGAAATGTATTACATTCTCAGACTTCGAAAAGCAATAAATATTTATAGGATTGTAAATAATTCCACAAAATTCAACAAGTTTGTACACTGAGCGAAGGATACCGAGCTAGCACGCGCGGTCCGCCACCGTGTGCCCGGCGAGAATTTTTTTTTTTTCGAAATAGCACCGTCTCAGGGGTTTTCGCCGGCGAGACGGTGGCGAAGCACCGCCGCTACGGTGCTACCTCGCCCCTAAATCCCTTACCCGTACCAAGCCGGCATCGCGCCCGCTGATTTCAGGCGACTCGCCACCGTCACGGTGGCGAGAGACCCGAAATTTGGGGCTGTGCCGCCGGCCGCGACGGCTCCGCGGGAGTGGCGCGAGCATGAAATGCGCGTTAGTCATTTTTCACTGAAACCGAAAGGAAATATACATATTTTT
>JAPYZL010098225.1:0-14882 GCA_030522825.1 Platygaster orseoliae
ATTTGTCCCGCTCATTCGTGAGTACCCCAAAAAGTGGATTTTGTTCCCACATTCCATGCAAAAAAAGTGGCCTTTTTTGTGGATGCATGGGAAAAAATCATTTTTGCACGTTAATCAAAACAGTACACTTCATTTCTTATATGTTTTTTCCTATTACTGTCATGCAAAATTCTTTAACTAATGAAGCGGGCGTATTTGCCTCGGGTGGTGGGAGTATTTCCCCGGGATTTTTCAAAATGACTGATTCAACACTACTTTAAACTTTTTGTTAAAACGTGAAAATTATTAAAGATTCTTGAAAATGATGATTGGATTTTTGTTCCTTAAGAGAGACACTAGCGTGTTACATAAGTTGTTATTCAATAATCATAACGGTCTTGTAGAAAAATGAATTTTCCAAAACGTGGGCGTATTTGCCCCGGTCTCTAATTTACATTATTATTACTTTCAATTGAAAATTTATGGTATCCGATGAAATACTAAATATTACAGCTTACAAATTCATTGAGTACGTAACATCAGTTTCAAAGCAAAAAAAAATCATAAAATCCTAATCATTGAAATTGTATTTTTAAAAAATATAAATCAAGGTATGAAACAATTTTTTGAGATAAAAACTCGAGCTCGAAAAAAATAATGGTTTATTCAATATCTCTTACGTAAACTATTATAATTAACGTAATAATATTAAACTCTAATAAACACAGAAAAATTTCTTCTTTCAAAAAATTAGATATACTCTCCATTAACATGAAAACTGACAAATTTCAAATTGCGAAGGAAAAAGTTTCGTATAATACGAATTTCTAAAACTTTCACAAAAAACTCTTGAAATTCTCAAAAAGAAATAACAGTAATTTTTAATCAAAGAATTGATTCATGAAAAATTCAAAAGTCCCCACAAAATATGTATACATTTTTAATACGTTCCTATTCTTATCAATTTTTTTGGCGCGTTGTCAATTGTTTACGATTTTCTTAAGCACTGTATTTTTTATTATGCATATGTTTTTCAAATTCATTACTATCAATTTGAAATTAAAAATTTATAGCATAAAATGGCATAGTGTCAATTATGAACATTTTTTAGAAATTCATTACTATAATAATGACATTAAAAATTCATGGCATAAATTTTTCGAAATGTTATGCTATTATTAGAATTTGAGAATCTGGAATTGGTTTTCTAATTAATTAGAATCGTAGAATGTTAGTTAATTAGATTCTTTATTAATTAGAAAATTAAAATCTAAATGTCACGATGTAAATTGTTCATGATTTTACTAACCATTGTATTTTTTGTGCACATATTTTACAAATTCATTACTATTAATATGAAATTCAAAGTTTATGGCATAAAATGGCATGGCGTCAATTGTGAGCATGTTTTAGAAATTCATTACTAAGATAATCAAATTAATAATGCATGGCATAACATTTTCAAAAAATGTTGTGTCAAGATTAGAATTTTACAATCTTGAATTGGATTGCTAATTAATTAGAATCGTAGAAAGTTAGTTAATTAAATTCATAATTAATTAGAATCTAAAGGTCACGATGTCAATTGTTCATGATTTTACTGAGCACTGTAATTTTTGTGCATATATTTTACAAATTCATTAATATAAATATGAAATTCAAAGTTTATGGCATAAAATGGCATGGTGTCAATTGTGAACATTTTTTAGAAATTCATTACTATGATAATGAAATTAAAAATTCATGATATAAAATTTTCGAAATGTTATGCCATGATTAGAATTTTAGAGTCTTGAATTGGATTTATAATTAATTAGAACCCTAGAATATTAATTAATAAGAATCTAAATGGCGCGATGTCAATTTTTCACGATTTTATTAAGCACTGTATTTTTTTCGCACATGTTTTACAAATTCATTAATGTAAGTATGAAATTAAAAATTCATGTCATAAAATTGAATGTTGTCGATTATGCACATTTTTTATAAATGCATTACTAAAATGATGAGATTGAAAAAAAATTGCATTAAGTTTTTAGGATTGTCAAATGTGTATTTATAAAATGATTTTATAATGAATTTGTAAAATAGGTGCACAAAAAATATAGTGCTTAGTAAAATCATGAAAAATTGACATCGTTACATTTAGATTTGAATTAATTAAGAATATAAGTAACTAACATTATACAATTCTGATAAATTAAAAATTCAATTCAAGATTTCAAATTCTTATCACGACATAACATTCAGAAAATTTTATACCATGAATTTTTAATTTCATATTCATAGTAATAAATTTTTCAAACGTGTGCACAAAAAATACAGTTTTTAATAAAATCGTGAACAATTGACATCTTACCATTTAGATTCAAATTAATTGAGAATTCAATTAATTAGGAATTCAATTCAAGTTTCTAAAATTCTAATCATGGCGTAATATTTCGAAAATGGTATACCATGAATTTTCAATTTCATTTATATAGTCATGAATTTCTGAAAAATGTTCACAATTGACACCATCCCATTTTATGCCATAAATTTTAAATGTCATATTTATAGTAATG
The DNA here is from genome assembly GCA_030522825.1 of Platygaster orseoliae. Lineage (NCBI taxonomy): Eukaryota > Metazoa > Arthropoda > Insecta > Hymenoptera > Platygastridae > Platygaster > Platygaster orseoliae. The sequence continues at coordinate 2,544 of JAPYZL010098225.1, forward strand.
AATGTGTAAAATATGTGCACAATAAACTCGTGCACAATTAACACCATACCATTTTTTTGTAAATTCACTGAATTCTAAAAACTCGCTTAAATTCAAATTTCCAGACTCTACATCTCCCAAATCCGAATGCCCTCATTCTGCACCGTTGAAGGCCTCTTTGGGATCTTCGACGGAGGCTCGAACCAAGAAGCTCCCAAGGCCCTGCAAGAACTAGTGCCTCGTCTTCTCCTCGAAGAAAAAACTATTCGAGAAACTTCCAAAGAATACCTCAAACACACCCTACTCTCAGCTCATCGTGAGCTCAAAGAAAAAGGCCAAAAATACGGCATCGATGCCACTTTAGTCCACCTTACTAAACTTCCTTCTTCCTGCACTTCCTCGATTTCCTCTTCTCCGATTTCATCTCCACAAAACGCTTCTAGAAAAAATAAGTTCCTCCTGAAAGTTGCGTCCTCAGGAGAGGCCAAAACTGTTTTGTGCAGAGCTGCTGGGCCTTTGGTACTGGCACCTATGGAGAAGACTCAATTTTCTGTGAAAAGGTAATTAAATTTTTATCACCAACATTTAAGTGAATATGGAATTTTAACCCAAGTTAAAGTTGAATATTCAACATAACCAACAAAAAATTTAAAAATATTCCTGTCTGACACTGCGACAAATCATTATTCTCCCAAAAGGCAACTAGGAAACTCCGCCATGTTTCCCTTGGTCGTCCCGGACCCAAAAACTGAGGAAATCATCCTCGAGGATGACGACGAGTTCATCATCATCGGAAACAGGCAATTTTGGGATGTTTTGGGAATCCAGGAAGCCGTCAGAGAAGCTAGAGCTGAAGCGAATCCAGTTCTTGCGGCGAAAAGGCTTCAGGATTTGGCCCAAGCTTATGGCGCCGAAGACAATTTAAGTGTGATCGTTGTCAGGTTGAGAGGTCCACCCCAGGGCGACGATTTTAACTGGGTGATGAAGGAATTTGGGACTGCTAGAGGACGGAAAAATGAGGTCGGAGCGTGTTCTTGTCCTTGTTGCATGCCACCTTCCACGTGCAAATCATCGCCTACAGCATGTTGCTGTCATGTCAGCGAAGGTTTCTACCTGAATGACGTCATCAAGAACATGGCGGGAAGGTATAGTGAAATTTAAAAACTTGGATACTATTTCAAAAACTTCCTAATTGTATATTTTTATGCTTTGGCAGTAGTATTAGCCATTTCTTTTTCCCCTTTCTTCGAAAAAACTTCCTTTGGGTTAAAAAAACTTCCTATTCACACTGACAACAATTTTCTTACAAAATTGTTTAACAAATGTATAATTTAGAGACCCTTACTAGAGTTTAATGCACTTTCCATAATTGATGTATAAAAATGTACCTGAAATTTTATAAACCAGATATTTGAAACATGAATACATCTATTACATTAACCTAACACAAGTGAAAACGTCACAATTTAACTCAAGTGAAAATAAATGTTGCAATCTCACCCAAGTGCAAAAGGCACATTTTAGACATTTTAGACACTTACTGGACACACTTTTAGACACTATATAGACAATTTTAGACATTATTTAGACATTTAAGACACTTTAAGACAATTTTAGATACTCTTTAGATATTTCTAGGCACTTTAGACTCGTTCTCAGATTCTTTTTTGGGGCCGTCCATAAAACTTGTGACGCTGATTTTCGTCAAAATAGACTCCCCCCCCCCCCATCGTGACGCAATTCTCCATAAGAGTTAACATGGAGCCTGATTTTTTATATGACACACCCCCCCCCCCAAGTGCGTCACGAGATTTATGGACGGCGCCTTTGTCAGGCTAATGTAGCAAAAACTATAGTTATAGTTAATGACGTCATCAAGAACATGGCGGGAAGGTATAGTGAAATTTTTAAACTTGCATGCCATTTCAAGAACTCCCTAATTGTATATTTCTATACTTTGGCAGAGTTTTCGCCATTTCTTTTTTTCCCCTTTCTTCAAAAAAACTTCCTTTGGATTGAAAAACTTCCTATTCACACTGTCAACAATTTTCTTACAAAATTGTTTGACAAATGTATAATTTAGAGACCCTTACTTGAGTTCAATGCACTATCCATAATTGATGTAAAAAAATGTACCTAAAATTTTATAAACTAGATATTTGAAACCTGAGTACATCTGTTAAATTAACCTAACCCAAGTAAAGATGTCATAATCTAACTCAAGTGAAAAAAATTGTCACAATCTCACCCAAGTGCAAAAGACACTTTTTAGACATTTTAGACACTTACTAGACACTTTTAGACACTATACAGACAATTTTAGACATTATTTAGACATATAAGACACTTTAAGACAATTTTAGATACTCTTTAGATATTTCTAGACACTTTTTAGACAATTTTAGACTCCATTTATACACTTTTAGACGATTCAGACATTTGTAGACACTGTTTAGATATTCTTAGATAATACTCAGACAACTTCAGACACTATTTAGACAATTTTAGGCACTTTTTAGACATATCTAGACATTTTTTGACTCGTTCTCAGATTCTTTTTTGTCTGATTAATGTAGCAAAAACTATAGTTATTACATTTAATTTTATTAACAACATATTGTTGATCAAAAACATTCATTTCATCTTCACCTCTCTTACTGTTAATATTATTCAATTTATCAGAAATTTTTCGTAATTTCATACTGAAATTTTGAATATAGGGTAAAATCAATTTATTTTTTCTTTCGGAATTATTAATAAAATTCTTCATTGTCAGGTTTCATAATTAAGTCTTTTTAAATAATTTACTCTTCTTTTAATTTGTTTATCAATAAAATCAGTTTCCGTTCATTTATCGACTACATTATGGAACAGAGCATGGAAAAAGATTTTTCCTTATTGGAATACCTGTTTTATTGTTACAATCACATTTTGAGGTTTCTCACAATGAATATCGCAAAAATGAACGTGTACTTTTCCTGCTTCCTTAAAATCAGTAAATATCCACATTTGAAATTTTTGTAATTTGAAATCTTTGAATTTTAAGTCGAGGTTCTCTCTCGCTCTGGCGTGATTCCCATTCTATGCATCTTACTCGCACTCATGCGCAACTTCGAAAATCCCATTCTTCGTAATTTTCAAGCTAAACCATTTCATACAAAATGAGTTGTACTTGATTCTTTCAAATTTTCTATTTCGAATTCAAAACTAAAATTTCCAAGAGTTGCATAAATTTTTCTATCTCAAATTTTTGATGAAACAAATACAAGAATTTTCCTGAATTTATTTTCAGTTCCCAAAAATTACTATAAAACATGAACAATTTTTTTATCATTAATTTTAAAAAGAAAAAGTTACTCTCGATTTTCTCGTGAATGATTGAATCGCTCTTTCTGATGCTAAAATTTTTAATTCTCAGGAACGAATTCTGTTATCGCGATGTGATTGTGACGAGAGTCGATACAAGTAATTTCGCTCGAGCTTTTCACCCAACGAGCTCATCAATCTTGAGCTTTTTTATAAATGTTTTCATAGAAGACAATTGATGAGTCTGTCTTGCTATTTTCCCTGTCGGATACATTGATTTTGTATCGCTATGGTGCGTAGAATTTTTCGGGCATTATTTTGTTCCACCAGTGATACCGAATGATTGATCTTATTTTGCATTGTGCCGATTTTTTTGCGTACAAAAGTATTTCGTTATAAGAATACAACTACTGAATTATTTCATAACAAATTTTTAAATAATTATGGTAGGAGATGAGTATAAAATATTTAAAAAGACAACGTTTACACGGCGCGCTGTGGAAGGCGATGAACGCCGTTCAAGCCCATGTAAATAAATATCTTTATTAATTCATACTTTGTTTAAGAACTGAAATTTCGGAATTCTGCATACCGCCCCATTAAATTTTAGTAAAAAAACTCATAAAATCGATCATAATATGAAAATTGAGTTTTTGCCGAGAAGGTCCCTTTTCTCGGATCGAGTCACATATTTTTAAATGATTAATTCTTGAAACAACGCAGGTCCAACAAAATCCAAAACAACTCCAACCGTTTCTACAAACAATCTCGCGGAAATTCCGAAAAAACTGAAGACGAAAACCCGCAAAACGACGACCGAAGTTCCCCGAGCGGTCAATCCGACCAAACGATGAGCGACAACGCTTCTCGGTTTCGACGCTCTTCCGGTCGCGCCTGGAACGGAAGCGCGGCCTCGCGCGCAGCCAACAAAGTCCGCCAGAGCTTGCGGGCCCAGGAAAGTCCCCGAAAACTCACCTGCCTTTCGCCGACCCAGGAAAACGGCCCAGACCCCGGGCTGAGCGACGAGCAATTCCGCTGCTGGGAGTACATGTTGGAACAAAACACCCAGTTGCTCTTCGACAAGGAACTCGACACTCTGACGACCCTAGGAGGCGCTCGGAACGCAACCCTTCGACGAGGACAGTCCAAGTCGACACCGCATCTCCCGGTTTCCAGCGCGAGTGCAGCGCATCTTTTGCTTCCTCCAGCTTTTTTGGGCTCCAAGCGCTTTGGGAGCGCGAGGTCTTTTGATCCTGGTTTTCGAAACGTCAAGTCTCCGGTTACGAGGTTCGGAGGCGCTGCGACAAGAAGGTAAGTCGCAATTTTTTTTGTCATCTCATGCGGAACAACGCGAAAATTTTGCATTGTGTTGAGCAACGTGTAAAACGCCCGCACAGGGCAAAAAAAGACGGAAAAGTAGTTGAAGCTACTTTTTCGATTTTTTTGGCCTCGTCTCGTGACCTGCGCAGGCGTTTTACACATTGCCCGACAGAACTTGAAATTTTGTCAGGTTGAACAACTCGCAAAATGTTGTACTCTGACACCTAGATATACATATAACTATTAAGTATTCCCAGGATTCAGATGGAATTTATTTGTACATTTTTGTACTTAAAAAATTTTATAAGAATTTTGAAAAAATGGGCTTGGAAAATTTTATGATTCTTTGGAATAAATGAATTTAGATATTTTAAAGGATGTTTCATGAAATACGATATAGGACTATGTATCCATACGTGAAAAATTTTTTCAGGAATGAATAATGGGAGTAATTACAAGTCGTGTTTACTAAATTAATTGTTTTGTTGATGTTCTTGATTTCAAGTATGACATGTTTCTGCTTATTAACTTATTAATAATAAAATTCCAGTAAATTGAATATGATAGTACATGATATAATTTTAATAAAACTTATAAAATATCATCTTTTTTTACAATATATTTAAAAAAATCATGTTTAACAATATTTTTCTACAATATATCAAGAGCTGGATTTAGAAATTTGGCGCAATAGGTAGTTTTCAAAATTTCCGCCCCTCCACCCGCCCCCCACATGCATCTTAACTGAAAATAAAATTTAAGTTCAGTAGTGCATTGGAGAATTATATGTATGAATTGTTTTCGATTTTTCCATATGAATTCACAAAAATTACAAAAGAGGAAAAATACGAAAAAATTGTCAATAATGTAAAAAAATCGGAGACCTTGGAAAATCAGATGTTTTGTACAACTTTATAATTTCAAAATTTACGTTGTTTTAGAACATTTTAGTAAATTTTGTTACTCCAATATAATTTTATAGATTTTTCCTACTCTAGAAACCCTGTGAATTATTAATATATTTTTGGAATTTCTAAGTAGACTGACATTCTGAAAATTTATTAAATTTCGTGAAATTCAAATATTCAATCAATTTTCAAAATTGTAGAAATGGATTTGATAAAAGTTTTTCGGGATGTTATCTATTGTGTATGAATTTTTTATGCATTCTTCACTTTTTGTATAAATTTATTGTACATACAAATTTTTGTGCAGCGATCAATTGTGCATAATTTTGTGTGCAAATTAAAATTGTAGCTTGTCCTTCATATATACAAGAAAATCATTGGAACAATAAATGAAAAATCTGAATTGCATCCTCAGAGATTTGGTTTTTATAAAAAATGGCAAAATTCTTAGAAGAATCAGTAATTTCTTAGGAGAATTCCGTTTTATCTATAGTCGACCTTATGAAATTCTTATAAAAAAAAATTTTCTAATGGAAATTTTTGATCACATGATTTATTATTATTATTATTATTATTATTATTATTATTATTATTATTATTATAAAAACCTTATAAAAAACAATTACACTTTTTTAAAAAATTTTAAAATCTTATAAAACATGAATCATAGTAAATATCATTATAAATATATCAAATATTTCAATATAGAATATGTCCCAAAATCCTTATAAAAAAACCGTATAAAAAGAATATTAACATAGAAAACGAAGAATAAAGGAAACTGAAAATATAGTCAACTGAAGTTAAAAATACAAATAACGTGAAAAATTTAGAAAGACTTTTTTTCGGAAAAACTTTTTGAATAAAAAAATTTCTTATGAAATAAATTTTAGTATAAATTTTACACAGAACAAAATTTTTATGGAAAAATTATTTTCTAAAAATTTCTACAGAAAAAAGAATTTTATAAGAAAACTTTTCTTATAAGGTTTTTGTAATGTTACTATTTTAAAAAAGTTTTTTTAATTAATTTAATTTTTCAAATTAATTGATTATTTTGATTAAATTAAAATCATTAGGGGTACAAATCAGCAACACATGCAAGTATTGGTATTATTTACAAGTATTTTTTAACTACTTATTTTTTAATTATGAATAAATTATGATATAATCATTAATAGTTATTGCATTCTTAAAAAGCATTAGTCAATTTTAGGTTGCTTATTACAAGTTGTTAAAATCCTAAACAAAGAGTTTGTTTTTTTATGAATGTAAACAATTATAATATGCACAATGGACCGGTGTACAAAAATCTGTATTCACAATAAGTATATGCACAATATCAACAATGCACAAAAAATTCTCGCACAATCGATAGTAGATACCCTCCCAGTTAGTTGAAAAGTTATCAGACATTTGAAAATTTCGGAGATTGCAAGAATTTCAATATTGTTAAAAATGCCTCATTTTTATGCCAGTTAGTTAGGTTTCACTAAATTTTTTCTCAAATCATTATAAATTCTCGTACACTGTACATTAAAGTGCAAATCTTTCAGTTAGTACTCTCGTGCTTGCTAGTTGGCTACACTAAATTTTTTCTCAAATCATAATTCTACATTCCTACGAAACACATAAATATCTTAAAACTCCTAAAACAAGAAAAAAAAGTTCTTAAATTCATTGCAAAAAATTAAAAAAATTCACGTAAAATTCTTGAAATTCAGGCTGCTGAATATCGGCCCTAACGCCGCATACTTTGGAAGCTTGCAGAGGCTAATGCCGTATAACTTGGAATACGACTTTGCGGTTATTCAAGAGAGAAGCGCTGCTTTGGACTCCCTTGAACAAGACGCCTCGCGCATGCAACAATACTGGGGCATCGCCACCACAGAACTGTGATATGATCTCGTTGATTTGATGATTTTCGGTGATTGTAGGAAAAGCCTGAATAAATTCAGATCGATTTTTTGAGCAAAATTGGTGTTCTACTCTTTCAATTTTCCTACATCCTTTCTCTATTTTCAGATCAACAATTTCTTAAATTATTTCTCAGTTTTACGTATAGATTTAGAAGTTAACTTTGAATCTTAAATTGGATATAACATATACTCGAAGCTCCGAATTACGCTGACTACTACGCTTTTAATACCCGGTCTTCGACATATACTTTTCCTAATTGGCTCAGTTTTTCCGTCACGAAACGACGTGCTATAATTACGATCGATGGATATACACCAAAGTCAGGCACAACGGAATATCGACGTCGTTGCGGCAAATGAAGCATAGCAATTTATTTTCGCTCGTTACAATGATGTTTCACTCTCATTTTCAGGAAAAAAAAAGTTATTTTTGATCGAGAAAAAACTTGGGTTGTTATTTTGACTGGAGTATTTTGATTACTTTTAATTGATATTGATATATGAGCTTAGTAGTAGAGCTATGGGAGTTCTGGGCCCCCCACTCTTTCCCCCGTCACGTGACCTCCCCTCCATTCCCAGTTTTAAATATATTTCTCTGATTTTATTTTGAGAGCTATTATTTGCAGAATAACAATAAATTTTTCAAAATAAAAAGAATATATATTGTCAAGATGAACCACAACTTGTAAAATATGTGATATGCAAAACGAAAGTCGTTTCGACTGACGTTCACGAAGTGGTAGTTGTAATCGCGGTTGAATAAGCGAACTTTGATCCACGGGTATACAATTTCGATCTCGCTTGTCAATCGACACATAGGTCGAGCGCAACGATAATAAATTGAATGAAACAAGTTTGAAAAAATCTACGACGTCGACAAATATTTCGTTTATTTTTAATGAAATATACATTTTAGGACTTTTTATTGTTTCGTTGAAATTTTTTATGACCCGTAAATTGTCTTTATTGCTCAAAACTGTGAACGAGTGAAAGAAAATTGAACCGCTTCCAAGTTATTTCGAGTATTTTGGCAAGTTTGTAAGTTGTTGACGCGAGCAATATCTAACCTGGTGAAAAAAAATTATGCATAACTGGGGAGTTATTTCGCAAGGATTTTCTTTTCGACGCGTAAGCAATTTCTCGGTGCGTTGGTTCATGAAATTGTTTTCCGTGCGTAATCGAGAGTGAAATTAATAAGTCACTGGTAGTTGGAGAGTTTCAAAAGACTGCGAGTTATGAGACAACGTTCTAACATTTTTCAGTTGTGAAAAGTTTGTTTTCATTCTACAACTTTTTGCTGATTTGGCGTATTGCGAAAAATGTTTTTCATTGCTTTTTCAAAGTATATTATTGATGAATTGAAATTGATTCACTTTTTTCGAAAATAAAATGTTTCTATTTGCAATTTTATTGCACGAATTTTTAATGAGACAAAAAATTTTCGTTTAGCCCTAGTTAACCCGAATGTTAAAAGTCGCTCGAATAACAAGCACGTGCGTTATGTTACGACTGACCCACTTCAGTTCAACACTCGATTCATCGCCCGGCGAAAAGTTGCATTTCTCTCAAGTTCCACCGTAAATTTAAAAAGCTAGCGAAAAATCGCGAGCTTTTTACGTTTCAAGGCCGGATTTCCCGAGAGATTTGCCTTGTTTTTCATTTGATAAGAGACAAAGCCCTTGTAATACTTTGAACAATTAAAAAAAACAAAAAAAAAAAAAAGAAAATTTAAGTTCTACATGAAATGAAAAATATTTCTTTTTGTAACTGTAATATTAAACTTGATTCAATCTTTACATGAAAGCAAGGAAATTACGTGCCATATTATACGTTGCACAGTAACCTTAAAAATATTTTCTTCTCAGAACATGCATTTACGACAAAGTTTTTATTTTCGAAAAGTGGACAACTTTTGTGAAAAACATGTTTTTTGCCATATTTCGTGACATCACGTCATGTTTTGCGCCAATATAAATTATCGTTGACGTCATTTTTAATGACGTTTCTCAATAATTTGACGGTAATTGTGTAAGGTTGTGAAAAACATTGTAGAATCCAAAATCTATTTATCATTGTAAAACTAGTTTTTTACTTTTTCAATTTTCATCACAATCACGTGACTATTCACATAATTATAATGAACTATTTTCATTGATGAACTCGAGAAATCAGATCAATGTAATATTACTTAATCGCATTTTTTGTGCTTTTCCTGGAGCAACGTATTAATAAGTACGGTAACTTGTAATTTCCATTATGAAATATCAGAACCTGCACACTCGTTCTGGCACAAAAAATATTGATCGTTCCTTGACTTTTGAACTTCTTTAAGAATGCGAGGGATTCGGTATTTTAACATTTGCTGCAGCATTTTCATAAAAATTGAATATTTGAGTTTATAAATATGTGAAGTCCAGTTTTGGAGAAAAAAATTAATTTTCGGTTAGTTTGATTTAATATTCTATATAACTTTATAATTTTTATATAATTTTTTGTGATGACTTATTTATACTTTAACGTTTATAATTGATCATTAATCTAATATTAATTTTTGATAATTTTTATTACATAAAGTAAAAATTTATAATTTTATAATTTTATAATTAGGTATAATTTATAAATTTAAATAGTTTTTTATATACTTATAAAATTGATAATATTATAATTTTATAGAACTTTTTGGGATTTGTTTAAACAGTTCTCCAATTCTCAATGAACTATTGTATCATGAATAAAGATGATTTTGTTAAAAGAAAAAAATTGCGCAAAATGTGAATTATTTAGCGACTGAGTTTTTATATAATTTTAATGGAAATGTTTTTACTTGTTTGTGCCAAAACATATATATTTAGAAAAATGATGGGAAGGACACTCTTTTTGAATTTTAAAAGTACCGAAGTTCAAGTCGAGTTGAATATTACTAAACAAAAGTGCAACAAATTCGATACTTGCTGCACTTATAAGAAATTTCTGATTATTATAAAAAAAACACAATTTTTTATAAAAATCAAAATCACTAGGGAATGTTTATCATCTATTGTAATTGATTTTCAGAGTTTGCCAAAATTTTGTTTTTATAAATAGGTATTTTTTTCTTTTTTGGCAAATAAATTTTGAAAAATATCAAAGGTATTAATATTAATGATAATCATAATAACATTACAATAAAAATAACAACAAAAATAATAAAAGGTTAGAATTATCATATTTTTATACATGGTGTACCAAAATCCCTTTACAAAAAGAAATACAATATCCATTTTTGAATTTCAAGTCGAAAAGTCCTTTGCCACTTTTTACGAAACTCAAAATCAAAAAAGTTATTTAAGTTTGAAATTTTATTAATAAATGCGCTTTTTCAACCACGAACCAAACTCAACCCAATTTTTCTACATATTTTTCTGAGTCGAAAAGTCCTTTGCCACTTTCCACAAAACTCAAAATGAAAAAAGATATTTGAGTTTAAAATCTGAGATATCTGATTGGTTGAAATTTATAACTATAATATACAGGGTGTACCATAATCCCCGTATCAAAAAGAAATCCAGTATTCACTGAGAAAAACTATTTGATTGCGGCAATCATTGCGCATGATTGATATAGGCCCAATCATGTTTTTAGTTAAGAGAATCAAGTACTTGGTTGTGATTAGTGGCAACAAGTACTTGATTGCCAAAACCAAGACTTGATAATCACAACCATTAATTCCCTTAATTAAAAACATGATTGGGCCTATATATCAATCATGCACAATGATTGCCACAATCAAATAGTTTTTTGAGTGTTGCTTTTTGAATTTTGAGTCGAAAGTTACTTTACCGCTTTTTACAAAACTCAAAATTAAAAAAGTTTTTCAAGTTTTAAATTTCAACAATAATTGCGCACTTCCTCGACGAGTTTGGATAAAAACCAAGGACCAAAATTTTCCTGAATTTTCTTCATATTTTTCCGAGTCAAAAAGTCCCTTGCCACTTTTCGCAAAACTCAAAATCAAAAAAGATATTCGAGTTAGATGTTTTAACCAATCAGATTTCTCAGATTTTTACTGATATATCCCATCCCTAATTAGACAATTGACAAGTTTCATCAACTTTTTTATTGCTGATATCGTTAGTTTATCAAAAAATATAATATACACGTCGTTTTGAAAAGTCAAACTAGTGACGTCATTCCTAATATATGACGTCATTTGCATGCTCAGTACATCTATGTATGCGAAATTAAAATTCACATACCCTTACGAAAAAAACGGTCAAAATTGACCGTTAACGCTCAAGCTGACCGTCATTTCGTAACGGTCAATTTAAGCGTCAACAGTCAAATTGAGAGTTGACGGTCAAATTGACCGTTAAACTGTGCGATATTATATTTTGTATTAAAAAAAATTGCGATTAAAAAAATTTTTTTTGATTGATGATGTATACTTTTTTTTATTATAATAATTTATACCACTTATAAATGGAAAACTGTTACCTAGAAAATTGACATAACCAGGAATTGAACCTACAACCTTTCCTATTACTAACACTACCTACCTAACCATTACTCTATCGAACGCGTATATATTGCTGGTGAAAATGAAAAAGGCAAGTTTGAGAGGAGCTTCGTGCAGTTGCATATTTTTTAACAAAAAATACACCAAAAATGGCTTGAAAAATTAATGGTTTTTGTTAAAAAAAACATTAAGAAATCGAAAAAGGTTTTAATTGAAAACCTGTAACTTTCGTAACTGTGATTTTTATAAAAAATCTCCAAATCTTTATAAAAAAAACTCCGTTTTTTATAAATTGATTTCATAAAAACTTTTTTAAAAATGGCAGTTTTATAGGCCTTGCAAAATTTTTACAAGAATTATTTCAAACTTTCTTTGAAATTAAACTTAAAAAAATTTTACATAAGAAACATTT
>JAPYZL010098243.1:0-25436 GCA_030522825.1 Platygaster orseoliae
GATTGATATTTTTATGTTCAGCGACCTCAAATTACTCTGAAAAACTCTTTTTCTGAAAGGAACTCACAACTTACCAAAAATTTGTAAACTAGTGTAATTGCAATTGAAAATAAGGGATTTTCAAAACTACTGTTATTATTTGAGATTTGCAATTGAAAAAATATCTAATTGAATTATATCAAACATTTTTCATGAGTCTACGTAAACGAGAAAACAATAAAATTTTTACTAATCATCAGAGTTGATGAAAATATGAATGTGCATTTTTTCACACTTTAAGGGAAGAAAGTATAAAACTTCTCGATTATGCCATACCAAATTCAAAACCTTGAAATATATTGAAGAGAGATTGTAAATTTAAAATCATCTATATCAACAAATTTTAAAATTTATTAATTTAATAATGAATAATAATAATTACATTTAAATTAAACTAAGCGATTTTGAATTAAAAGAATTAAATGGAAATTAAAACAATATAACAAAAATATGTATATTGAAAGGTGAATATAAGAAAAATTTTGTTCCTTTTCATATTTCATAAAAAACTATGTCATAATTATGTTTAAAAGTACCAATAATCGCGAATTTCACAGTATAGTTGTTATTTTAAAAAATTGTTAACCTAAAACTTATAATTGAACTAGTCGGAATTTTAGTAAAAAGTCTGAAACTTTTATAAATTAAAACATACTTGATTTTTTTCGTTTTTCTCTTAATCAAAATTCAAATTAAAATAATTCAAAATTGAAGTTACAAAAACAAAATAACAACTTTTTTTGTAAATTATTTCCGTTTTTTAAATTCATGAATTTTACCAAATTTTTAGACGTTCACATTGGGTATTAAAACGCTTCAAACTTTATATTCAGTAAATATTTTTTTTATCTTTCATTCATTTTTAAGTACATAAAAAGGTCTAATTGATGAGTTCAAAAATACTGAAATACCACTAATTGATGAAGGAGGTAATTTCAAGAGAATATGGAAACTAAAATTACGAATGAGAATCCTGAAATAGGATCAAAAGCTTGAATAGTTTAAATGACTTCACGGAAGTTATTTTTGTTCTTCAACACATGATATTGGCTCTGAGAGAAAAAGAAAATTTTTTAAATCTGAAAGATAAGAAAACAGAATACACTGAGATAAAAACTAGTAATCCTTACTATACGTATTGTAAAAATTACTACATTCTAAAAAAATTTACAATATTATTTTTATTTTTCATATATCATAGTGATTTATTTTTACCATGCAGTATAATGAATCGTCAAATATCGCAATCATAAGTTGATATATAGTAAAAAATAGTAAACATATTGTATTTTTTACTTTAGTTAATAACAAATCTCAATATACAATATATGTAAAATTACATGATCATAATTTCTACATTCTTTTATATGTACAACTATACTATATGCCAATGACTACTATACGAATATTTTGAATGATACAATACTGTATACAGTAAAATTTACTATATTTCATCTCAGTCCCCATTTTCTTTATTTTTTAGTAAAAAGAACTGGATTTTTCTCTCAGTGCGTCGAACTTGTTATACATTTTTTCGGACATTTCACACCGACAGAAATTTTCAGTCACAGTAACCACTGATTTAGTAAACTATGAGCCAACCAAAGTTTTGGGTAGTGTATCCAAAACTTTAGGCATGATAACCAAATTATTAGTGATTGCAAAATTTAATGATCATTGATGAAAATTGAGCATTAGTTGCTATAACAGAATCTTTGGTTGTCATAACCAAAGTTTCGTTTGCAGTAGCCAAAACTTTGGTGAGTCCATATTTCACTAAATCAATGGTTGCTGTAACTAAACCACTTCTCTCCTTGCAGGGTGGAAAAAAGTTCTAAATATCTTAAAAATCTGATAAGGTTCCGAAAAATTACTACAACACAATTATTTTGAATAATGCAATATTGTATACAGAAAAATTTACCATGTATCATCTCAATCCCCCATTTCTATATTTTTGAATAACAGTTACTATATTTTTCTCTCAGTGTATCGAACTTGTTATAAATTTTCTTCAGACATTTCAGGCTGGAAAAAAAGCTCTAAATATTTAAAAAATCCGATAAGCTCGTGAAAAATTTGATGAAAATCAAATCAAGCGAACTCTTTTACCGCAGGAAACGTTTCCACGTGCATCGTAATATTACGCAACAAGTCCTTGCACACCGCCACGAACTACTACCTGTTCAGTCTGGCAATTTCGGACCTGTTGCTCCTGGTATCCGGCTTGCCACCCGAAATTTATCTCGTTTGGTCAAAATACCCTTACGTCTTTGGCGAGCTTTTCTGCAAATTGAGAGGACTCGCGGCAGAAACAAGCACGAACGCATCGATCCTCACGATATTGGCCTTCACCATTGAGCGCTACGTCGCAATTTGCCACCCTTTTCTCTCGCAAACGATGTCGAAACTTTCGCGCGTCGTCAAATTGAACTTAGGCATTTGGCTGGTGGCTTTTTTCTGCGCTGTTCCGCAAGCGCTTCAATTCGGGATCGTCAATTTCGCCGAAGTACCCGACGCTGTTATGTGTTCAATCAAATATGTCATAATTGAACACTCGTTCGAGCTATCTACCGTTATTTTCTTCGTCGTGCCAGCGTTCGTTATCACGGTAAGTTTTTTAGCTTTTTTTTCTTGTGACTTTTGTGGTAAAAATAGTGATTTTTATGTTACATTCTTCACGATCGTTTTGGAGTCAATCTACATATAATTAATCATACAATATTACTTTTACATTTATTTTGCCTTCGTCAGGAAACTAAAAGCACACAATTTTTTATGTAATAACATTTTCATGAACTATTAGATCCCTGATCTGTGAATCTGTGAAAAGTGTCGACATTGTATTTACTGATATGAATCGTTGAAGTGTCAAATATGTCGAAAAAGTTTTTGCCATGAAATTCGTATTTTCTTGCAGTGAATAATATAAAAAATTCTGAAAATCCTGTTATCTTAAAAAAAAGGTTTCATATGGCAAAATTCAAAATTTTGAGATTTCATGATAACAGAGTCGTACGATAAAATGGACTTAGAATTTGTTATAGAAACCCCCCCCCCCCCAAAAAAAAAGATTTTTTTTGTCTATGTAATAGAACAGATCGTTTATATTATTTTTTACCAAATTATTTATAGTTGGATAATAATTTTTACTTTTGATATTAGACTTATAATTCTATAATTCAAACTATTTCAAAATACTGAATGAAATAAATGGATTTTAAAATTTCACTAATATATAGCTTCTTTTCAAAAATAAGAAACATCTAAAAAATTGATAATATTATTGTAATTTCGAATAAGACGAAATCGATGGATTTTCAAATTATATTAATATGTATGTAGCTGCTCTTAAATAAAAATATACATCTTAAAAATTAATAATATTGTTGAAACTTCGTTGAAAGAAGTATTATATGCCATAATTGAATAACTATTACATTATTTATTTCCAAATTATTAATAGAAAGGGAATAATTTAAACGTTCAGTATTAGAACTATAATTTGAGCTATTTCAAAATACTGGATAAAATCAATAGATTTTCAAATTCTACTAATATGTAGCTGCTCTTAAATAACAATAAAAATCTGGATAATAAATAATATCGTTAAAAGTTCGTTAAAAGAAGTATTATATGCCATAAAAAATATATATTATGTTATTTATTTTAAAATTATTAATAATTATAGAATAGTTTTCAAGTTAAATATTAAAATTATAATTTCAGCCGTTGAAAAATAATAAATAAGATCAATTGATTTTAAAAGTTTACTAATGTGTAGCTACTCTTCAATAATAATATAATCTGTATAATTATTGATATTGTTGATATTTTGTTTGAAGAAATATAACATGCTATAAATAAATAAATTTTATATACTTTATTTCCAAATTAATTTAACGTAAGAAAATAATTTTTACGTTTAATATTAGAACTATAATTGAAGCTATTTGAAAATAATAAATAAAATCAATGAAATTAATTTAAAATTTCACTAATATGTAGCTGCTGTTAAATAATAATATACATCTGGATAATTGATGATATTGTTGAAACTTTGTTTCAAGAAGTATTATATACCATTATTAAATAAATATTATATTATTTATTACCAAGTTATTTATAGTGAAAGAAAAGTTTTCACGTTTAATGTTAGAACTATAATTAAAACTATTTCAAAATATTGGAATCTAAAATTTTACTACTATGTAGCTGCTGTTAAATGATCATATACATCTGGATATATAATAATATTGTTAAAACTTTTTTTATTGAAATGTCATATGCTATAATTAAATGAATGGCATATAATTTATTTTTTAATTATTTATGGTATGAGAAGAATTTTTACGTTTATTTTTAGAACTCTAATTAAAGCTTGTTCAAAATAATGCATAAAATTGATGGATTTTGAAATTTTACTAATATGTAGCTACTTTTAAATAATAATATCTATTTATAAAATTAATAATATAATTGAAACTTCGTTTGAAGAAAGTATTGTATATGTCATAATTCAATGAATATTATATTATTGAGTTCCCAACTATTTATAGTAAGAAAATAATTGCTACTTTGAATATTAGAACTCTAATTTGGACTTTTTCAGAATAATGGATAAAATCAATTAATTTAAAAAATTCACTTATATGTAGCTGCTCTTAAATAATAATATACATTTGGATAGTTATCAATATTGTTCGAACTTCGTTTAAAGAAGTATTATATGCCATAAATATTTTGCTTCATGATATAAAATCCTGACAACAAATTTTTTTTCAAATGTTTCAGGTTTTGTACGCGTGTATAGGACTGAAGCTCAGAAAGTCAAATATGATGAAGAGTAGCAATCGACGGAATGCTGGCTTTCGTGGTAAACTCAACACAAACAACAAAGGCCGCTATGGGAGGCAAGGAACATCATCGAAAAGGGTTCTCAAAATGCTGGGTATGTCAGTTTTTTAATAATAAAAAAAAATCTGTCAAGTCATAACGAATCCTTCAACATTTTACGTAACATAATGATTTACAGTTAATAAACCACTGAAGACACAAAAAATATTAAACGAAACTAGTTGAAAGTTCTTATGGAAAAACTGAATTTATTGAAAAAATATTTTTTTAAGATTCTACAAATTTTTGGAAGTTTTTACAGTTGAGTTGAACAGTTCAACTTTTTGGTGTATTTTTCAAAGATTTCAATTTTTACTGTTTCAAGTGTTCTTTTTCGGTCTTCGAAAGTGTTTCGAAATCCAACGACATATAAAAAATTTCAAACTTGATAATCACCAAACATCAGAAAATTTAAGGATGAATATCGAAACGTCGATCAAAACCCGTCAGCGTTTCAATACACTCCCTTGCAGAGCGTGGGAAAGCAAAATAATTCATTATTCAACGTTCGAACTTGATCAATCAACGCATAATTATAGGCTTGAGCTAATTTATGAAAATCGATGGACTTTCTCAGAAAAGCTGTTTATTACGGCAATTAGTCACATCAATTACGTGCCAATCACTAAATATACCAAGAAACATCATTTTCCATCAAAGTCTTTGAATTTAGAAAACATACGTAACGACTTACTAACTTGCTTCGGAACAAGAAAAATTCGTAAAAAACTCAAATGATTCAAACTTCTAAAAAACAAAGAAAAACGAAAAACAGGAATCATGGGAATTCCGAAATAACCAATTGAAACACAATTTTTTCTGTCACAACGCAGAATAAACGAATATTAGTTTGTAACAATTTGCAACTCTTATATAGGCAGTGTAATTAGGAATACGTAAACAAGTTTTTATAAATAATACAAATTCGTTATTTGTATGTCACTTCTACCATTTTATTACTTCCCGTAACTTGTAAAAAATTAACGATGAGTTTGCGATTGTAAAGTATGTGATGGAACCTTCGTTACTAATCTAAGTCAACAATTAAAAGGAAGCTAAAAATAGCAGAAAAAAAAAGTTTTTTCGTCGATTTTTCAATTGAAAGTAGTATACGTTTTTCAGTAAACTTTTGCCATTTTTTAGCATGTTTTGTGTAAAAATATTTTTCTGGACTTTTACTGAACAATCGTAACTTTTTCCAAGCATTATTATCGTTTAATCACATTATTTTCAACCTCGGAACACGGAATAAATTGAAAATTAAAGCAATGCAAAAAAGTTTTTTATGTTAAGTGTCTTGACTTTTTTACTGCAGTGAATCGCTTAATGGATCAAATTAAAGAAGCCATGAATTTCAACAATAACATGCCTCGGTAATTACTCGCATTAAAGAGATGCGATTTGAGCCGTTCGAGATAACACGTAACTGCGGTACAATATGTAATGAAATGCTCTACAAAAGGTTTTTTTCGTGATTTACATAACCGTGATTAATTTGCTGTGATGTGTAGACAGGACATTTAATCATTATTATGCACAGATGAGTAGATGATGATGCACTCGATCACTTTTAGTTCGCTAATCTTGAAAAGTCAAACATCATTATTTCTTCCACTGGTTGTTCGATTTCGAAAAATTCATCATCAAAAGAATTGGAATTTGGAGATAAATGAATGAAGCAATACAAAAATTCGTGATAATAAGAATTTATTTGTTAATAAATGAATGAAACTAATAATCTTCAATTATATCTGGTCATTTATATTTAAATCAAGATAAATGAAATCGTGATTAGATACAATGTTGGATTTGAAAGCAATTCCTGAATGTAAATTTATCATGCATACATTTGTTTAGTATGAACGTGATTTTCATTTTGATTACTCAAATTTAGGTTTAATAACTTTCAGATGAACAGGAATTTCTCGCAGTTGCGCTCGAGAATTTAATGTACTTTGTTCTATACAAGTATGAATCGGGATCTGTCACAGGTCACAGCAGGTTATTGCTTTTAATGAAAACTAAATAAGGAAGCTTGGCTGAGCTTTAATTTCTACGGTAATAGAAACTTTAATATTTTATCATGCAGCTAGGGAAAGATTAAATTGCAGTGAAATGAATCAGATGGAAATTAATGTTTTCCCAAGTAAGTAGGTAGATGTATATATAGCTTATTCAAATTTACTTTAGATTTTTGTTAAATCGTAGTTAATAATCAGTGGCGTAACTATGGAAATGGGGGCTCCAATCGGACTCTTACTAGGGGGCCCTTACTAAAAAAATTTTTTGAATCATTTAAACTTTTCCTCCTCAACACCCCTCCTTCCATCTTAAATAAAAATAGTATTCATTGCTCAGGATTTCAAAGGGATGTACTATTCAAGGTACAGATTCAGATGGTGTCGAAAAAAAGGATCAAGTGATCAACTGTTTCATTGCAAACCTTATCCAAAAATGTAAACGTGAAATCAAAAATTCTTACTTTAGATTGAAAATTTTTAATTCTCATCTATTCATATCTTAATTTCTTTTTTTGACCAAGAATGTATATATCGTATTCACAATTTCACACTTTCGATGTGAATTCTTCGATTTCGAATTTATGATTCTAGATTTGTAATTTTGAATTTCAATCAACTAATCTTCATTTCAAAATATTATATTATATTTCAAATTTTGAGTCATACAATTTAAATTTGTTTTCTATCAAAATGTTGAATTTTAAAGTTTTGAGGTTTGGATGCACTTTTAACATTATAGGCATTTGTTAAAAACAAATTTTTTACGTTTACTATCCATTGTATATTGCTATAATTAGTTTTGCGTTAGTATTTTGTATGTTTGACTGTTTAGTAAATTATTTTCGAGTATTATTTATAAGTTGATGTTGCTAATTTTTCATCGTTTGTTGCCAAATATGAATTGTGAACTAGAATAATCAATTATAAGTTTCAATTTCAATCTCAACATTTTTGGTTTTTCTAATCCTCAATGTAATACTTTTAATTTTTGATTGAAAATTGCAATATATAAAAAAGGATTTTAAATGATTTATGTGTGATTAAAATTTCGCATTCTTGGTTCTAGGTTCATCATTTGTGATGTTCTTTACAAATTTTAAATTTAAAACTGTTTAGAAAAAATTTTTGTACATTCAATCCAATTCGTGAGTTCTGAATTCCAGTGTTAACTTTTAAAGCTGTCAAAAAATTTCCCATTTCAAATTCTGAATCTTGAAAATTAGTGTCTAAAATTGCAATTTTTATACTTAATCAAAGATTTCTAATTTTTCATGTGTCGTCATGATTGTAAATTTTCGATTTCAAATTCAAGTATAATTAAGTAAATTTTGAATGGAAAGTTCCATTCTTGATATTTAATTTTTTATTTGCAGTTAGAACCTTGAAATCTGCATTGAACATTTTGAATCTTGTACGTGTTCATATTTTGAGTTTTATAATAGATTTCATTTTTGTTAAATTTTTAATTCTGAATTTTAGTTTTAGTTCATGTAATTCAAATTTTGAATGTCTACTTCTAATCTTCCAATGTTTTTCTTAAGTTTTAACTTTAGACTATAAATTGCAGATTGAGCAATTTCAATATTGGAAAACAGAGAAAAAATAATGTACACTAAGAAATCCAGATGGTGTAATTTATATTTATTGTTCCGCAGAATTTTTCATTTTCAAATAAAGCTGAATGATGCGAATGTCACAACATAACCGCATGGAAATATTCTTAAGATCTGTAATATATATTATAAAGTTGCAGTCACTTATCAGAGGTACATTGACATCGAAATTTACCTTTAAATTAACCCTTTGAAAAAGCGATTCACGTTTAAACTTGAACTCCAACAATCATTATTTGAACCACATACAAGTCGTTTAAACTTATAATTTTTACTTAAAAAAATGATAGTACATGCAACAGCAACAAGGGTTGTTAACAGAAGTTTGTTTTTGTTCGATATTGGTCCCTCTTAATTCAGTGTGACAAGCTCCCGAAACCTTGAACGGAAAAAAATATTCGCAAGAATGGAACGTGGAAAACATGCTCCACTGAAATAGCGTGAAAATTTGAAAAAGAAAGAACACAATAGAAATATAATATCAAGCAGGCAACGAACAATAATTACTAGAACAAATCAAAATTTTTTATTTTTTATATTGAACATTATTTTCTTGTATTTAGATTAGAAAAATTTTTTTTTTCTCTTAAAACATTTGGGGGGCCCTTAGTGCTCGGGGACCCGGTTTCTAAATCTGGTAGAACCGGTGGTAGTTACGCCACTGTTAATAATGTATAAAGAATCAAAGTTAGGTGATAATTATTGCAGTAAAGTTATTTTTTATGTTCTAAAATTTTTAAATTTTGCATGTTTTTTAAATGTTTATACTTGGTGATTTACGATGAAGAAATTTGAAACTTCTAACTTGTTGCAGTTGAATACTAATTTGTTATAGTGATTGAAAAGTTTCATTTAATTAATTTATTTATTTCATAACTTCGATCTCCCGCATATTGTAAAGTGTTTTTTAACTATCTTTTATTACCAATTAAAAAAAAATTATTTCGCAATTTATTACTCGCCAGAATTGAAAGGAATTCAGTTTTAATAAACTAATCAGAATATTCAGAACTGTATTGAGATGAACTTGATTAAAAATGATTTCGCATTATTAGAAATTTTAGTGGAATTCTCAATGCCAGAGAGAATTTTTTCGATATTTTTCATCGCTGTTCCGGTATAATTGGATTTTCATTCACAGAAACATCCAGTAATTCACCTATGTTTGACTGAAAATATCGAGGAAAACAAAAAATTCAAAAAACATTTTCACGTAGTGAAGAAGAAAAAACTCAAAAGTCGTAATATTATAACTTTTTTTTTCAACTAATTAAAGGAATTTTTGTGTTTGTCAAAAATTATAACAGAAATCTAAATTAAATTTCCAATTTTCACAATCGAAGATTTTTCTGAAAATCAAGAAAATTTCTGGAGTATAAGGTTTCAAATTCAAAAAAGTGATCAAAATATTGATAGCACTCGTGAAAATACATTTAAAAAATTTTTTACATTTAAATTGTAAATAATAAATACATTTTTACATTTCAATTGAATTACATTTTTTTACATTTAAAAAATTCACTTCTCTTCAGTTTGTGGATATTTTCGAAATTACCAGGATACTTCGAAAATCCTAAAGATATTCTGAATGTCTTCAATATTACAACAAATATGGAAAATTCATAATCAATGTGTTCTTACTTGTATTTTTCGAATCATTTTAGAAAAAAACACTTTCAAGTGATTTTTAAAAATTTTAGCTAACTTCATAAGGTCTTGAAAAATTATTTGCATTTAGAAATTTAACTAATTCACAAACTGAAAAATGTCGTACCTATTTCGAAACGTTATGCAGTTGAAAATAATGGAAAAACTTGACATTACAAACTCTGTGGCAAATCTCAATTAATTTTCAATTGAAATTTGAGCAAATAACTCGGTTTCCATTCACTTTTAATTGCACTTTTGATACGGTAGAAAGGACACCACATATTAATAGCTGCAATCTTCATTTTAATGACAATCATTCAATGCGAGGTGCATTCGCTATTCAAAAAATACTGCGAACTAGTTATTTTTAAATAATTAATTCGAGTATCGATTCTATTGCCCGAATTTCTAATTAAAATTTCTCTTTTACTCAATATCGTTGGAAAATTTAATAAGTCTTCCAATTCTCTCCTTCACCCTTAACGTTTCAATTAACTGAATTTCCGATTTACAGGTTTTGTACTCGGTTAGTTTGACAATTTCAATATCCATCGTGTCCAAAGTGTAATTAGTGAATCTATTTTGCACGATGTGTCAGCGATCAAAAAAGTTAATTAACAACGTCTTTACTCTTTGTAGATTGTTCTGACGTTTTGGGTCTGGAAAATTTTATAGGAAATTAGACGTGTTGAAGTTTTATATTGTTTTTGTACTCCAACATACGAAGAATTTCGTGATATTCAAATTTTTTGAAAGGGAATAATTATCGTTCTCGATTTTATGGCTTTTATATTCCCAAGAATAAAAAAAAATTTTACGGAAATTTTACGTTCCTAAAATATTAAAAGCGATAGGGGAAACAACCCAAATTTCCGGTTTCACAGTGTGTTGAAACCTTGAAATCACTGCAAAATACAAAAAAAAAACACGCTTTGAGAACAATTTTGTCGTATCATCATTATTATCCGTCGCCGTTGGAAGGTTGCTCGGAATCCGGTTGATTTATAGACTCTATTTCATAATCCATTCCCAATCGCATGTGCAAGTTCAAATCCAAGATCATCTGCATATACGTAACACAATAGAAATAGTTTTTCTTTAATCAAATCTTAAAATTTTTGATTGATTTTTTTTTTTTTGTTATACAATGCCTAACTAACTGTGTTAGAAAAAACCATAAATCGAGTTCCGTAAAATTCATGCAATTATTTCAAAATAAAAATTACCACATTATTTATTAATTCTGATACAACGACAAAATTTTTACTGACTTTATGGCAAAAATCATGAATTCCAAACTTACGTAACTAACATTATTCTATATTTTCAATAGAAATCATTTCCTATATTTAATAACTTCTTACTAAAAGAAAACATTTTCAGATTTTTGTTTACTTCTATAGAGTGTGACATTTACGAGAACAATCTATATTTACTAATCATTACACCAAACTAATTTATAATTTATTGACTCTTCGAAAACATTATTTCTTCAGCTTCCATCAAATTTCAATCATGCATATACCTCGGTATATTCGTGTTAAGTTTACTTAGTGAAATTTGCGAACTTGATTACAAAGCTCAGTAGACTACCGCAAACTCAATAGTCATCTTAGTCCTATAGACTTAGGTGTCGAAATAGATTAGTTTAACATCTTCCGATAATTCCCCTTACGAAAAAACTATTGAAACTATTGAAAACTACTAGGAAACTATTGAATTATTTCAATAGTTTCAATAGTTTCAATAATTTTCCTACCAATAGTTTCCATAGTTTCAATAGTTCCTATAATATCCATGCCAATAGTTTCAATAGTTTCAATAATTATAGTTTATCTTTGAGTAGTTTCCATAGTTTCTATAATTTAAATAATTTTCCTACCAATAGTTTCCATAGTTTCAATAGTTTCAAAAGTATTAATAATTTCTCTTTCAATAATTTCAATAATTTTCTTACAAATAGTTTTCATGGTTTCAATAGTTTTTAAATTTTCATTCTGCCAATAGGTTTTATAGTTCCAATAGTTAATTAGTCTCAATTATTTAATCCTTTCTTCTAGTATGTAATTTATTTCATTATTTATTATTTTCATTATTATCGATCCTTTAGGAGCAAATCGTAAATGAAACCAATTTCCTTTCTTTTTCCTCTTTTATTATTCAAGCTTTCGGCCTCTATCTTTTATTATTCAAGCTTTCGGCCTCTATATTGGGCCCTCTTCAGGAAATAATTCTTGAAAATCAACGCATCTTTAATCACTTGTTGTAAAAAACTAAGGTCGGTTAGTTTTATTAAAAAGACGTCTGAATATATTTAATAACTATTATTTCATTATGTTATTAATTTCTCTTCTCATAGTTTTCAAAGTTCTCATAGTTACAATACTTTCCCTTCAATATATAGTTAACATAATTGTCATAATGCAATATATATATATATATATATATATAGTTTCATTTTCAATGTAATATACTTTCCTTTTGATAGTTTCTAAAGAACTCAATTAGAAAGGTCCAGTAGTTGGGATAATCCAAAATCGTAAAAAAAACATCATGTATTTTTCATACACATATATTTATTATTGACACACATAATTATAATTGAAGAACTTATTTTTGAACAATCGTAGACTACTTTTGCTGAGTCACACAAATAGCGAATGCACAGCGCGCACATTTACTAGTAATTTATTATCATCGGTAACTATTGAAAACTATGGAAGTATTATTATATATTTGCAGGAAACTATAAACTACTATTGGCAGCTACCAGAAACTATTGAAAACTATTAGTTACTATTAATAACTACGGAAAACTATTGAAAAATATTGGGTACTGTAAGTGACTATATTAAAAACTATTAGTAACTAGAGTTACCAATAGTTTTTTCATCCCATAGTTTTCAGTAGTTACTAATAGTTTCCAATAATTTCTATAGTTACTAATAGTAAACTACAGACACTATTGGAAACTATTAGTAACTATAGAAACTATTGGAAACTATTGGTAACTATAGTTACCAATAGTTTCAATAGTTTTTTTTCATGAGCGTTCCTAAGTTGAAAGTGAACAATAATTTTTTAAATGCTTGAAAAACCTAAAAAACTCGCCAAAAAAAACACCCAAATCAATTAAGGCCATCAAACTCTCGAATTTAATTTCTTAAATAACAACAAAAAATTTTCGGGGGGGGAGGTTTGAACCCCCCCCCCCCTCCCTGGATCCGCGCCTGAATTCTATGCATACAAGAAATTGTTAAATTATTGAAGTTTTTCCTAAATTTGAAGGTATTGATAATTTTTCAAATACCTGAAAAATCCAAAAAACTTCCAAAAAAAACACCCAAATCGCTTACAGATTATATGAGATCGAAAGTAGTAATCATTTTTTTACAAAATTAGCGATATTTGTATATTTTTTTAATTTCCACAATGTAACATAATGCAGTTATCTGAGAAATCATGAATTCTATTGATACATGAAATTTTTGAATTATTATTGAAGATTTTCCTAAATTTGAAATTTACGATAATTTTTTAAAAGCTTGAAAAACCAAAAAATCTAAAAAAAAAATATCCAAATCAATCGCAAATCAAGTAAGATCGAAAGTAGAAATAAATTTTTCAAAAATTAATGAAATTTATATACATTTACAGTTTTCACAATGTAACAGACAGCAATTATCTTAGAAATCATGAATTCTATTCATACATGAAATTGTTGAATTATTCAAGATATTTTTAAATTTGAAGTTAACGTTATTTTTTTGAATGCTTGAAAAACCCAAAAAACGTGCCAAAAAACACTCAAATCAATTGCAAATTAAATAAGATCAAAAGTAGAAAGAGATTTTTTAAAAATTAGTGATATTTATATATTTTCTTCAATTTCTACAAGATTTTCACAAATTTGAAGTTAACTTTAATTTTTTAAATGCTTGAAAAATTCAAAAAACTTGCTAAAAAAACATCCAAATCAATTACAAATCAAGTAAGATCGAAAGTAAAAATAGACTTTTTAAAAATGAAAGAAATTCGAATATTTCTTTCAATATTACACATTTTAATCACATTTCGAAATTCATATAAAATCACCAAACCGTTTCCATTAATATTAATCTACAATTTAATTTATATTATTCACACTTAATTAAGTAGTAGTTTTTCTTCAGATTAACTGTACCAAACTGACGCTATATTCAATAACAAATGACAAACTTAAAAAAATTCTGTGACGAGTAATTGATTTTCTAATATAAATTTTCATTCTTAAAAGTAATCTTTTCGATACTCTCAATCAATTTGAATGCAAAAATAAATAAATAAATAAATAATGATTAATACATTCAAAAAATAAATAAATATCCCAATCAAATTATATTGACTGGGAATATGGAAAAGATTACTTTTCATAATATTATCAAACCAGTGATAAAAATTACAACTAAAATAAATTTTCATTTTTGCATGTGTTTTTCAAATAACAGTGTTGAAGAAACGTTTTTTTATTATACGTACGCATTTCTCATAAAAATTATTCTTTGAAATCAGTATTCTGAATAATATCGACTTATGTTTTACAAACATCCTAATTTTTATGTTATCATTAAAATTGTTTAATTTTCATCATGTCAGAAACTGTTTCCTCTATTATTAACCATTTTCCAATATTCATCTTATATTCCGTTACATAATAAAATATATATGTTATTGAAATTTCCCTTTATTTAAACCAGTCCAACTATGTGTTAACATTACTCTTATAAACGTCACATTACCAGAAACAAATTTTCCATCTTAAGAATATCCAAAATTATAATTTCCAAGGTCCAAGTAAACCGTTTATTTTTTAATTGTGTATAAAAACCACCAAAATTTTACAAAAATTATCCAGAATCCAGCAAAAATCTCTGAAATGAAAGTATAAGTACCCAAATCTCCGCACTTGAAAGAAAATTCTATAGATACCATTGTAAATCTCATATGCAATTAATTCATGAAATTTGCAAAACCCCACTTTATACTTCTCATTTCGCTTCAGCAGAGCCCAGTTTCAATAACACCACGTCCCAGTTCATTTAATCTTCATTCCAAAGGAATCCGTGGTCATTTGTATTCTGGGAGTTTATTCTTTATTCAGCTTGAGTAGTACGTTAGATTACGTGCGGAAATTTTACGCATCTTTCGTGAAAAATCCCAAGGATAAAAATTTATTATTTCTATTAAACGCTTATTTCAATTATCGTTATTTAATCGTACCTTCAATTTTCCACGATGAAATAACACTCATTGTTATCGAAAGTTTATTAACAAGTCAATAAGTTCAACAACAGCGCATGCTGCGAATAAAGAAGCAATCACTTTTTAAAATTGTTTCAGTCATACTGCTGAACGGTTTTGTCACTCACATTGGCTCTTATTCAATTTGTATACATTGCGTCAGTAGTTAAAACTACGTGCATCTTGCAAATAAAATAGATTTATTACGGAACGAACAAACAAAGCAATATTGTTTGGTTATTTTTTATATGCGGCGAATAATTATTTGTACTTTTTTAACCGACCATTTTTGTACATAACGGATATAGAAAAACATACGTTATTTATTTA
This sequence comes from Platygaster orseoliae, assembly GCA_030522825.1. Classification (NCBI taxonomy): domain Eukaryota; kingdom Metazoa; phylum Arthropoda; class Insecta; order Hymenoptera; family Platygastridae; genus Platygaster; species Platygaster orseoliae. The sequence continues at coordinate 15,830 of JAPYZL010098243.1, forward strand.
TTTGATAAAGTATTTTTTGATTGAGTTTATTTTAAAAGTGGCGTTGCAAATTAAAAAAAACTGAAGCTAACAAGGCTCGCATTATTTCTCGAGGTTTCTGAAACGTATATATTACATTAATGAACGTAATATAATGGGGTGTACGAGTTCCGTCGCCTCCTTAAGTGCTGACTTCGCGACGTTGTTGAAGCGTAATTCCGTCATAATTCACGGGCATTATTCAAGATCAAACTGTGTATACCTTCAGCTATTCGTTTTAATATACTTGAATGCTTCAACAATGAAGATAAATCTCGCAAAATAAATGTTATCGATGGGGATTTTATGAAGACGATGAAATTTTTCAGAAGCTTATTTTTCATTACGGGAGGAAATATACGTCGTAATAAGTGTATAATATACACTTATTATATTATATTTGTGTCTAATGAAAATTCGTAGGGAAAAAAGTACAATTTTTTTAATTGCTTGCAATTATATGGCTGTTTCATAAAGTTTTTTTCAATAGATCAGTACATAAGTAGTATATAGTTGTAGTCTATTAATATATGCACAGGTATATAACACAAATAAATTCGACTTAAGCAATTATTGTTTTTTGTATATAAAGTAAAATTATTGGCATGGTATCAATTGTGCACAAGTTTATTGTGCACCGTATTAATTGTGCACGGGTCGATTGTGCACATTATTATGAATTCTTACACAGGACGATATAAAAAACAATACATTATATAAATTTGAAAATTGAAAAAATTTCAAGTCATAATTTTTCCATTCCATAATTATAGTGATGAATTTCTAGAAAATGTGCATAATCGACCCGTGCACAATAACTATGGTGCACAATAAACTCGTGCACAATTGACACCATGCCAAATTACTATAATGAATATTGCGAAAAAAGTTTTGAAAAATAATTAATAAAAATAATAATTAGAACGAAATACGTTAACATTCGAAATTCGACTAAAGCAATTATTGTTTTTTGTAAGTAGAGTAATATTATTATAATTATTCACGCGAATAAAATTTTGACAAATAATTCATGAAAATAATAGTTATTACAAAATACAAGAAAATTCGAAGTTCGATTACAGCAATTATTGTTTTTCGTTAATAGAGTGAAATAATTATAATTAATAATGCAAAAAATTTTTGAAAAATAATAATTAGAACGAAGTACGTGAAAATTCGGAATTCGACTAAGGCAGTTGTTATTTTTTGTAAATAGAGTGAAATTATTATAATAAATCACGCGAAAAAAAATTTTTTAAATGATTCATAAAAAATATAATTATAACAAAACATGTGAAAATTCGAAATTCGAAAGAAGCAGTTATTGTTTCTTGTAAATAGAGAAAAAATTATCATTGGTGATAACACGAATAAAATTTTGAAAAGTAATTCATGAAAATAATAATAAAAACAAAGAACGTAAAAATTCGAGATTTCACTAAAGCAATTATCGTTTTTTGTAATAAATTATTATAAATCATAGTACCAATAAAATTTTGAAAAATAATTAATGAAAATAATAGTTACAAGATAATACGTGAAAATTCGATATTTTACTAAGGCAATTATTGATTTTTGTAAATGTAGTAAAATTATCATTATAAATAATGCGAAAAAATTTTTTAAAAATAATTCATAAAAATAATTATTAGAATGAAATACGTGAAAATTCAAAATTCGACTAAAGCAATTACTGTTTTTTGTAAAATATTATAAATCATAATACGAATAAAATTTTGAAAAATAATTGATTAAAATAATAATGATAACAAAATACTTGAAAATTCGATATTTGACCAAGGCAATTATTGATTTTTGTAGATGTAGTAAAATTATCATAATCAATAATGCGAAAAAAATGTCGAAAAATAATTCATAAAATTAATAATTAGAACAAAATACGTGAAAATTCGAAATTCGACTAAAGCAATTATTGTTTTTTATAAGTAGAGAAAAAGTTATCATTATTAATGATACGAATAAAAATTTTAGAAATAATTTATGAAAATAATAATCATAACAAAATACGTGAAAATAATGAAAAATGTACCCACTGCAATCTAAAAAGCATATCAAATGGTTTCGTGTTAGTTTTCAAAGTTGAATGTATATTCAAAATTCCTAATTTGCTAACTCAAGAATCTCGATGATCTATGTTTAAAAAAAAAATTTTTTTTCTTGAACAAAATGATATTTACAAATGTTTGGCTAGAGTAACGTAAAAATATGAGCCATTTGGAAAATTCTTTATACTCAGTGACTGATAAAGAGAATATAACTTGGAGTAGTTTATAAAATGTTAAAAATGTGAATAACTTTGTACCTTGAAATATCAAATTCTAAAAATCTTTAAAGAAATGGGTGGAAATTTCGGAAAATAATACAAACACTAAAAAAATAATAATGAGTTTTAAATAATAGCATTCTATGAAAAAATTATTTTTTCTAAAATCTCAACAAATACATAAAACCCATAAAAAATTTGAATTTTGAAGAAAAAAATTTTGAAAAACTTAAATAGAAATTTATAGAAATATTACTATTGCATAAAAAAACTATAAAAAGCTTCTATAAATGTTTAAAAAAAAACCTCATCACAAGAAACCTATAAAATACTACAAATCTATGTAGATATAGTTTTCCCAGAAATTTATCAAAATAATGAAAATCTATCAAAACTTGAATTCTAGAACATCGAATTCTAGAAATCCATTTAGCGATTTAGAAAAATACAAGAAATCAATGAAAATACTGCAAACTTCTTTAATATTTCATAGATAACAAAACGAAATTGCGAGGAATATTATAAATCAATTGATACTGAACAACTGTGTTAATCTTAAACTTTTTAGTTTTTACAACTTTAAATTCTAGAGCATATGATTCTAGAAATTTTTACAGAAAACTATCAAAATACTAGGTAATTCCGTAAATTGTATAAATAAAAAAAAAAATCTTGAAACCTATTGAAAATATATACAAATCATACTGTTTTCTAAAAAATGAGTGAAAATAATTATGAATTATAAAATTTTTGTAAAGCAAATTTCTAAAATATCCAGAAAGAAATATACATTTTTCAAAAAACCCCTCCTAAAAATTCTTTCTACCTACGCCTCTGATTTAATATTTTTGTAATAATTGTATGAAAATATTTTTTATTCGTGAATTAAAAACATACTTAACTGGCTTTAGAGAAAAATAATGGTTATAAAATCATTATTTTTTCTTTTCAAAATTAGACATTTCTAAAAGTTAGAACTCAGGCTGATCAACAAAATATTTTTTTTTATCTAACCCAATTTTTTTAGTCAAGTAAGAACTGAAAACATTTTCCAAAATTGAATTTCCAAATTTCTGATTTCTTTCAAATCGGTTACCTTGAATAAATATTCAATAGATATTGAAATCATATTGTATTGGAGTTGGTTTTATTTTTTCAGCTACGGGATCAGTTTAAATAATAAATCGAATTTCTATTCGATTTCCAAAGCGTAATATTTACAATGATAGGTAACAAAAGCTGCATATTTCCGGATAACTCACTTATCTCTATTTTCTCTCCACAAAGTCCACAGAGCATCAACTCAAACTGCAATGCATTCGTTAACCAGAGTACATTGTTTGCTCTGTTTTCAGAATCGCTTTTGTTCAAGTTATACTCTTACTTTCGTATTATAATCCTCGGCCAGCGCTGAATTTTTAAATAGAATCATTCGACTTGAAGTCCGATTAAAAAAAGCTCTTCCCCCCCCCCTCCACCCCCCCCCCCCATTCACCTTCACTATCTCTTTTCCAAACCTGACGACAAAAGCTTTTTTGAAAAATAATTTCAATTTTTATACAAGTTAAATACTTTTTAATGTTGATGTTGATTATCACCAGTTTGTAAAATTGTTACTACTTTTGTTTTCATGGAAGTGAGTTTTTGATATTTTCGGTTGATCCCAAATTCATAGAATTTTCAGGTGATGTTAAAGGTTTTTTTGATTTTTAGAAGAATTCAACGATTTTGAATTTTCGTAATGATTTTCTTTGTACCAAAATCGTTTTGAGTGGATACGAATAATTTTTGAATTGGTGATTTCAGTGTAAGAAACTTATTGATATATAAAATATTCACATTTTCGCGATAATGAACTTCTCAATTTTTTTTTCGATTTTGATAATGAGTAAATAAAGATTTACAGATTTGAATTGTGAAATTGATACGTTTCCTCGCATTCATCTTTTTGTTGAAAAATACAATACTTGGAATGAACATTTCGAAATTTTTTTATTTTTGCAAAATATCTGATAAGGATAACAAGAGTCAACTTTCACATTCAAATTCATCAGCATAAAATAAGAATTCCATCATTAGCAAATTGACAATTCTCACTTCAAATGCTTAGAAATTTTATATTGTTGACCTGCATTTAAAATTTTTATGTCTACAATTTTAATATGTATAATGTGTATATGTGTATATGTATATTATTATTATTTATATTTATATTTATATTTATATTTATAATATAAATTTTTTGTAAGCTCTACACGTCACTATATTTAAATTTTGATATTTATCAATGCCGATACTCGTATTTAAAAGTTTCCCGAGACGAAATTTATTAAATTAAATTTTCATCTTGGAACTTACAGATATACAAAAACTCAACTTCAAATTTAAGCAATTTCAAATTTATTTAATCGAGGATGATTGTTTTTAAATAAATAGATTTTCAAAATTTTTCAAAATATATAATGCAGAACCTAGCATTGTATGATTAAAAATACTTCTATATTTTGAAATTTAGCATGACTTTTCATTAAAATAAATACAATTTTTTTCTTTAGTTACAAAGATTTAAAACTATTTTTGAATTAAGAAAATATCGATTTTAAATGTAAAAAGTTTCATGGTGTCTACAATATTTATAAATTTTAGCAACACGTAACTTTATAATCCAACAGTCGTTAAATTTCTCCAAGTCCTGATTTTCATTTTTCAAATTCAATTAAATCGCTTATTTCTCATTAAAACAAATCGAAAAAAATATTAATTCGCACTTTTTCCTGAAATCTCTGAGAGAGTGAAACATTTTTTCTTTTCACTCTTAGTTTATATAACTTTCTTTGTCTTTTTCAAATAAAACAGCACAACAAGGAAATTCTTTGAGTTATTCGAAAACAGCCAGAAAAAATATACTTTTATAAAGTGAATTTGGTTTTTCTTATGCTTATAAATAAATTTTATTGAAATTCTTTTCCAAATTCAAACGAAATTTCCTCTACGTATTTTTAAAAATGACAAAACAAGAGATTGTTTTCCTCCATTGATTTTGAAAAAAGGCAGAATCGTTATCACCGCAAAAACTTGGGGCAAAAAAAATTCATCGATAAGGAAAATACAGATCAGTACAAAAAATACGTCATTAGATGATGAGACTTTCTGTCTTTGTTTGGTAGATTGATGATTTCCGCAAATACTCTCGAATCTATTCATTTTTTATTTATCCAACATGATGCTTCCTCATCTATGAAAAATTTATTCAGATTTGTTCGCAGTATATTGCAACATACGTGTTAAATAAAAAACTTATTTTTTCATCGTGGATCAACTAAGCTTCTATTTTTTTGGATCAAATTCAAAAAAATGAAAAAACTTTTCCTACACTAATTAATATTAGAAACTGAATTCGAAGAATAATAAAAATGAAACATAATAGCTAATTTCAAAATTAGTGCTTCAAAACTGAATGTTTTTCCTGATTTTAAAACTTTCTGCAATGTCACTAAAATAAAATGCATATTCAGAACATGATTGAAAAATTTGTTACTAAAAATTTGAAATATCGTAAAAAGCTTTTAGAATTTCAGTTGACAGATTTTAATTCAATTTACGAAAATATTCTCCATGTTTGTAATTACTTTCGTAATTCGTCTTTTTTCATCCGTTTGAAAACTTTTGCGATTCCCTTTTTCATACTTGCATATGATATTTTTCAACTATGTTTTTACTTTACATCCAAGCACATTTTATGCGTTCGCATTCAAAACATCAAACCACAATTTAATTCGCATTTTTCCAACGTTCTGTGTTCCTATTTTTTCTAACTTTTTGTTGCAGCCTCTCCCTATTTATTGCAAAACTTTTTTCGAGAGTCTTACGTTATATTAATATGCTATTTTTTCGTTTCGTATAAAAAACGTCAATCTCAATTTGTTTTTCATATGATATTTTTTGACGGTTTTATTACTTTCCTTGTAAAATATTTTGATTGCATTCGTATTCAACGTATCAAACTGCAATTTAATTCACATTTTTCCAACATTCTGTGTTCCACTTTTTTTGCAACCTCTCACTATTTATTGCAAAACTTTTTGTGAGTGCCATACGTTATATTTATATGTAATTTTTTCATGCGTATAAGGAACGTCAAACTCAATTTTTTATTTGTTGCCTGTTTTATTACATTCCATGAAAAACATTTTAATTTCATTCATATTCAAAATATCAAACTGTAATTTAATTCGCATTTTTTCAACGTTCCTCGTTTAACTTCTTCCTACGCTTTTTAATATTAATTACAAATATCTGAAGTAGTTTTCATACAGTACAATAGTTTTAATCAACGTGAAAGTATCGTTTCACTATATACACTCCATTTCGAATAAACGGAATACTAATATCTCGGATAATTTTCATTACAGAGAAAAAATTTCTTTTTGAATGCGTTATTGGTGCAGAAACAAATAAAAATCACATCTCTTATTAATTGCGGACGGAATATTATCGCTTTTTACTTAAATGTCACTTAACCTGGATTTTAATCCGCTGAGATTCGTCAAACATTATATTTTGCGAATCAATACTTAGCAGCTTAGATCCGATTGATGATCTTGTATTTTACTGTGCCGATGACACTCGCGATTCTGGGAAATGCTCATTCATCACTCTTTCATTAACTACAGGATGCGGTTGCAAAAACTCTCGTTAAAAGGTGTTCGAAGCCTTGGGTATTTTACGAAACACATATGACATTAGTGAACAAAACATTATCTCTGTTAAAATTCTTCCTCGGTAACTAAAAGGAAAATGGTTCTTTTTTTTCTAGATTTCAGACATTGATTCTTTACAGAAATAAGTAAGGTTTGTAATAAAATTATTTATTTTTTGTAAAAAACATGTTTTTCGAGAAACAAAGGTTTTATCAATATTATATGTATAAATACACTACTGTATAAAAGTAAAAAGACATTGTCGAAAAAATTTTTTTTTTTAGTTTTGTAATTGTTTTTTATTGTGTTCAACAGAATTTTATGTTTGAGTCTTGTATATAAATTATAAAACAGACTTTTTTGCAATGACTTACATACATTTGCAATAAATTAGCTAATTATTATTATGTAGTCGAAATGATGGAATTATAAAGGAGTTATAATATAAAATTATATATTATAATGGAATTATAAAAAATATAAAAATTTTTATTTTTTAGTAGCATTATCATTTTTGCACTGTAAAATTAATAAATTCTTTATTTATATGAAGAATTTATTCATATTGATTGATATTTATTGAATTTATTTTTTTTATATATTTTAGTGAAGAAGTTCATATATTATTCGATATTTTTGAATATTTTCATACAAAGTTTGCATGTAATGAACATAGAATTATAGGAAAATAGTTTATCATTTAGTTTTTGTACAGTATTAAATCATCAAATGCTGTTTAACTCAGTAAAAAAACAATCACAAACCCTAAAAATATATTTTTCGACCATGTCCTTATACTTTTGCACGGTAGTGTATATGGATACACAGAGAGAAATTTTTGGTTCCAGCAACCATTTATTTAGTAAAATATGAGCCAACCAAAGTTTCGGGTAGTACAACCAAAACTTCAGGTATGATAACCAAATAATTTGTTATTGCAAACTAGGTACCAGTCATAAAAATTGAGCATTAGTTCCCATAATATAAGTTTTAGTAGTCATAACCAAAGTTTTGGTTGTTGTACCCAAAACTTGGCCGGTCCATATTTTACTAAATCAATGGTTGCTGTAACCAAACCATTTTTCTCTGTGTATATATATAAAATATTTGTAAAAAAAGATGTAAGTGACATTAAATTCTTGGTAATATCTGACAACGAAAGATAACAACAATTTTTTAAGATATTTGTATCAAGTTAAAATAACGAAAAATCAATTGCACGAATTTCTTGTGCAAAAAATATTCATGATATATAAATATAAAAATATAATATGAAAAATAAAAATATCTAAAAAAATTATAATATAAAAAATATAAATAATATAAATAATAAATGATATTGCAAAAAAATATTTTACGAAAAATAATACTTTTGCAAAAAAAATAATACTGTTAATCAAACACACCTTCTTTAAGTCCAAAATAATCTTTTTTTTTTATCAAATTATTATGTGAACACTATAATAATGATATATAAGAATAAAATATAAATTATTATAATAAACGTTAAAAGATTGTACCACTTTTGAAAATTCAAAATTCAATTCTTTCAAAAAAAAATTTTCTTCGGAAACAAAACTCAAAATTTCAAATTTCAGAACAAATTAAAAGCAACTATCAAGAATTAAACTCAGCAAAGATATTTGACAGTACAAAAATATTTTTTTTCATCATCAATATCAGGAATTTAATAATGAACGTTAGAAGACTATGATTAAACAACTTTTTAAAATTCAATTCTTTCAAAAACAAAATATATTCAAAAACAAAATTAGAAATTTCAAAATTCAAAACAAAAATAAGAGCAACTATTAGGAATTAAACTTAGCAAAGGTATTTGACAATACAAAAAAAATTTTTAATTACGCAAAATAAACACAATTAGTACATAAACTGTTAATCAATCACAAGTACTAAGTGAAAAATAAAAATTTTTGTTTGTGTTAAATTATAATGTGGACACTTCAATAATGATATATTAGAATAAAAAAAATTATTGTAATAAACGTTAGAAGACTATAATTTTACAGTTTTCCAAAATTGTTCTAAATGGCATCTAAATTCTTCTTATTTAATAGTGGATTTACAAATAATGGTGATCGAAATAATGCAGATTACAGTGTTTTTTTGGCCGTCTTTTTCACCTTGTTTTTAACATTGTTATTATTAATCAACCCTTTTATAGTCGGAGTGATCAATTATAATACAAAAATGCTCAGTGACAAAGCTCAAATTATGTGCCATGAACGGAAGATTTTTTTTTTTCTTTAAAAGTCAAAAATATAGTTTTTCATAACGTTGTTATATTTTACTCTTCAGAACATCATTATACCTCAAAGTAAAAACATAGTTGAATTTTTTTCGTAACAAAGTATAACATGAAATTCCACTGAGCATCTTATATCTTATTTTATTTTGAAACTTGAAATTTGATTTTGCAGTGAGTTGTTAAATTTCATAAAAATTTTAGACTTATTCACATTAACCCATTAACGCCTGAACGGACATTTTTTCCTGCGAACTTTCCGGCCTTAAAAAAATGATTTAATGAGTTTCTAAAAAATCGAGCCAAAGTTTTTCTGAGGTGAAATTTTATCTTCTTTGA
>JAPYZL010098256.1:0-15410 GCA_030522825.1 Platygaster orseoliae
ACAGGATCGGGCAATCGTCGTCGGGCAAACGGCGTCGGGCGAATGTCCGCCGGGGAAAAGTGCCGTCGGGTGATTGGGGACGGGCATTTGTACTGTAACTAATAATGTATGGTACAAACAAAACTTCTGAAAAACGATACACAAAAATATGATTGATATTTAATAAAATAAGTGAGATTTATCTTAATTTATTTAACTGAAATTAGAGGACATAACGAATAGTTTCATTCAGGTTCTCACAATTGGAAAAAATTTTTTATTTCACTTACTTAAAGAAAACAATAATCTTGGGTTTGAAAAATTTTCAATCATTATAGTGAGGCTATGATAACTTAAAAAAAAATATTGATGATTGGTTTAACGCAGTGAATTATGGAAAAAAAAAATCTAAAATCAGTGAAAATGCTCTAAATCTAAAAATTTCTAAACTCTGGAGCATTGAATTCTAGAAATTTACATAGGAATCCATAAAAATACTACAAAACTTTTTAATCATAAAAATTAAAAAAATTACTAAAAGTGGCAGAAATCTATGACTGAAATTTTTTCTGAAAAATATAGACGAATAGTGAAGATCTAAAACTTCGAAGTCTGGAGCATAAAAATCAAAAATATTGCAAGCAATCTACAAAAATAGAAAAATTTTTATAAATATTAGAATACGCTACGAAATCTTGATAAATATAGAAATACACGAAATCTGTCAAACCTTAGAATCTATGTAGAAGTAAATGAAATTTCTATTAAAAATGAGAATTATAAAAATTGTCCGAAAAGTACAAAAATACGAAGAATCTATCAAAGTACTAAAAAAGTTTCATATACACCTTTAAAATAATTCGAAAAAAATACATGTTTTTATTCCTCAAGAAAAATCTTACTTTGTTTTTCCTAAAAATTCATGAAACTTCGATTCTCAGAGCATATATTTAGCAAAATCTATGTAAAATGTATAAACATACTAGGAAGTTTTTTAAATTGTGTAGATACTAAAATCATAGGTAAATAATAGGTATTACAAATGTGTCTTATGTAAAATTTTGTCTAAAACATCAGTTTAAAAATCAAAAACCATTGAAGCTTTCGAAACAATATGATCAAATATTATTTATCTGTTTAGTGATTCGTAGGAATACAAGAGATCTAAAAAAAAATACTAGAAAATACTACATATTTTCTAAAAATCAAATACAATATAAAAATTCTAAAAAGTTAGGAAGTACTTTATATTTGTAGTAATACCAAAAAGAAAATGTACCACAATTTCTTAAATTCTCTGAATTTTGATCCATAAAGCTTTGAATAAACTCCATATAAATCTATATCAATATCGAAAAATTCTTCGAGTTATATGAATACTAAATCAACTAAAGAAAAAATATTAATGCCTAGGAAAAAAATTTTAACTTTACCTGTTTGAAAATTACAAACATATATTTCCATAATTAATTATGAAACATGTGCGACTTAGAACTCAAAAAGTTAAATTCCTAACATTTCAAAAATTGAAGAGTCGTGTTCCCATAGCCAGATTGTCGAAGATTAAAAATTTTGAAATCTCAGAGACAATATATCATTCCAAAAAATCCATTCCGAAAATTTTTCTGTCTACGCTACTGCGTATATTTATATTTATTTTAATGTTTAGAATCTGAAATGGAATAGAACAGTCTTAGAAATCCGAATCAATGCAAAGTCGCGCACACAACCAATCCTGGGGAGCATAATTCCTCGACATTTTCTCGAGTTTTAAGTCTGCGAATGCAGGAGAGTAGAAAAGTTTGGCTCTAGACAGGCATTTCTCGTAGGGCGTATATTTACTATTCCATCGCACAACCGGAGTTCGTTGGAGTCCGGTGTGCATTCTCGGCCTCGAATCGAATTTGCAATGCCCATTGCGACTTCTCTGTTATCGATCTTATTCTCGTTACGGCGCTTTGCCTCGCAGCCCCGAACGGATATTCAAAACAGAGTATCGCATAAATTGCATTTCTTATGAAGGACGAAGGACGAAGCTGGAATTTGCAGATTCGCGAGAAGACCGAGATTTTCACCACTGCGCTCGGTTTCCTCTTTGTAATTCGTTTTTGCGCTACAAAGCACTTTGTGACATCCCATTTCACGAGAGGATACGTTTTGAAATGACTCGAAAATATGAGATTCCGGAGTGTCAGCGGGAACTCCATAAACCAAGTTCCAGATGAAGCTGATCTTTTAACTTTCAGTTTGAGAGGAAGTTGAGGGTAAAAAAAAAGAAAGGGGATGTTAAATTTTTCTGAAGGACGACTAAAGATGATTTATGTAGATGGAATATGCCAAGTACAACTGACTGGCGAAGATTGGGGAATCCAGTTGTTTAGAAAGCTTGCAACTCATGCTTTTTCATGCTTGAAAAGCACGTTTTCTCTTCCAGAGCTGGGAACTATGTATTCTCCATCCTCATTTCGCCATTCATTAGTCTTCGCTTGGTTCGCATACTTTCGCCCTGGTTCTGACGGCGAAGAAGAAACATGCCCATCCACGCACGTGCGTAGAGACCGATCCGTTATTCGAATTGGCTTATTGAAATTTTCACGTCTGACAGGCAATGGATGGAGATTCATTCATTTGACTACACTTGCAGATGCGGACGGGTAACTTACATGAGCTCCGTACGTTCCGGGAGCGCGTATTTAGTGAACCCAGAGTTGGGTACGTTGGGGTCGGCGTCCGACCATTTAATTCCACAATTTCGGAGAATGCTCGTTATTGTCGGCGGTATTTTCGTGATCATTTCCTTCGGCCAAATGTAGAAAGCGGGTACCATGAGATTAAGTGTCTATGAGTCATTATGGGTGACCGAATGTACATTTCCATGAAAATTTTTAGTTTTTGACGTGTTAGTTCTTACATTTTATGTTTAATAAATAATTTTTCAATTTTTTGTTTTTAAGATAAAAAACTTACAATTTTTTTCAAAATTTTGAGAACTCTTACAAAGAATTTTTCTTCTTCAGTTTATCATAATAAATTCTTCTGCTAATTGCAAGAAAATTCCTTTCTTCTCCTATCATTAATAAACTAATATTTTATACCTTACACAAATTTCACCATAATTTCTACAAACTATCCCCAAATTCCAGTTTATTCAAAACTATTCAAAACTGTCATTGAAACGCATACAACCTTTGTCCTTTAATTTGAGCACTCTCAAGCTCACTTGCTACTCGTGAAACTCAAATAAGAAGTTCCGAAATCGAAATTGTGGCGAATCACTGCTTCTGACACACGTCTCTTGTTGGCCACACGCAAACCCTCCACTACTTTATATTCAACCGAAAGAGATGAGCCTCACTTGGCTGATGTTAATTAAAACGTCCGGGAAAAACTGCGTGACTCCATCAAAGTCCTTACCTAATGAAGTGCAGGCAAAGGTAGCCTTTTAAACAGTAGAATTTCTCCGGATATTCGATCTCGAGCAATCACGCGCATTAAATTACGCTCGAGCATAAAAATAAAACTGTCACTCATCGCTGAAAAAACAGCAATTTTTGAAACGAGTCGTCACCCTTGAAAAAACTTGACAAAAAATGTAGTTGAATGGATAAACACTTCTTAGTTAAAAAAACAAGCTTGTCAAAATAAAGTTTTCGAAAAATCATACTAGTCATTTTTTTACAGTGAGAAGTATATTTCGAATGGGTTGGTTGAAATTGATGGAAATGTTTGTAGAGAACACAGTTGCTTGTCAAGGCAGGTTTTTTTTGTCTCACGAGCAAGTTCAATTAGAAATTTGAATCATACATGTATTACGAAATAGCCTTTCTATTTTGTTTCTGAAGTCTTGTGAAAAAATGAAACAAGTACAAATGAAACGTGTACACGTAAATTTTCATATACTATTGCAGTTTTTTTAACGAATTTCAAACAATCACTAAAAAACTATACAAGATAACGATTGTACAATGTCTAGGAAAAATTGCCCCAATAAATCAAAAGACTGAGTCAAGACGTGAGATCCCTAATCGGCTGGAACGTAGATTTAATCGTTTTCTTGGCGTCTTTTCTTGCCATCAGTTGTTAAAACCTCAGCAAACAAGATCCGGAAACATTATTCTCATGAACCACGAAAATACGTTCCAAAAAAGGCATGAAATTTTATCATTCTCATCGTGGCAGTGGTTTCTGGTCTCAAGGAATTTCAAAGGAAGGGCGAAGTTAATTAAGGAGGTCGGTTTTTCAGGCACTGTCTCTTCTGTCATAAACAGCGCGGGTAAAGTTGAAAGGCCGTCCCGAAGAGTTTTCATTGTTCGAGGCTATTGTTTCGCGATGATTGGACGTTCTCAATGCAATATTTATGCTTTCGTGGAGGGGTTCAATAGTGGGAAATATATTTAGAGCTTCATTCAAACCCTTATTCTTACATAAAAACGGGAAAATTGGTAAGTTATATTTCTATATTTAATTTGTAACTGCAACGTTTATAGTTTACAATAATTTGTACTGTTCAAGAATGTTAAAAGTTTCAAATAATTTTAGACAGAAATTAAAAAATCAAAAACGTTATAATTTTTGCAAAAAATAAAAGAATGATTAATATTGTTGAATAAGTTGTTAAGTCGGTATGAAAAATTTGTTCTAATTTTTTTAAACACACAAGAATTTTTATTTTTTGTAATCATATGACTTACTGTTAGGTAAGGTATTGTCAGAACTGTATTGTGTCAAACGAGTCATCTAATTTTTGCATCGACTTCAAACTGTCCTTTATTTACGTATTTAAATTTAAAAAGTTTGGCAAATGCTACGTCGGCTTCTCTCAAAAGCTTTTTTCGTAGAATCCTGTGAAATTCTACTCTCTTGTTCATTTTTCCACACTCATTAATTAGGTGACCAAAAAAATGTAATCGAAGTAGAGCTTCCACTTGTTTTTTGTAAGCCTTAAAACCTGCTCAATACTACTTGAAGCATTAAAGATTTTACACGTATAAAAGTGGCTGCAAAAGTAAAAGAGCAAAAAAGTGAGAACATTTTGTTAAGCCTCGTAACAAAAACCATCACTTTGAGTGTTTGGTGGAATCGCGGCTAAACGTCAAAACAGTAAGTGACAGTCCCCAGTGCTATGGATTTTTTTTCCGCATCTAAAAATATCCGGCGCCCTAAGGTTTCGTGAACTAGACTTCCGACACTTTTTTTTTCTTCCAGTGCACAGACATTAAGGAATTCTGGTGTTAAATAGAAAGTCAAGAGTAATTAATGATAGTGAATTTGTTGACAGGAAAGCAGTTTCAGATCTCAAGTTTCCAAATACCTCAGTTTTCAAATTTTGAACTGTGATGCCTAATAGAAAAATTTCGGTCGAATTCGAAATGTAATGAAAGTATTTATTTTTATAACAAGATTTGACAGGTTGAAAAGTTTTGCTTTTAAAATTAAACATTTGAATTTTCTATTGGTAGAAGTTCGAATGAGATATATGATTTTTTTTTAAATACCCTTAAATGTTTTCTTATGTCTTATTTTACCAGTGTTGTTAAAATATAGATGAATAATTCTACAGAATTTCCACAATTTACAAATGTTTGCATGATAGTCCCTTCTGCTCTGTCTAGCTTCGTACTTAGTAATAATAAATCTTTATTTTATTACTCAACAGTTCCAAAAAAAAAAAAAAAAAAAAGGAAAAAAATAAAACAATTTACAATAAAAAATTAAAAAATTATAAAAAAAAAAAAAAAAATATTATTTTTAACAACGTAAACGATTCATAATTGATGAAAATAAGCTCCGATTTTTCATTTATGTTTACTAGAATTATATTGCGAGTTTTTTTTTCCAATGATACCCGATAGTGCAAAATATTTTATATCTTTCATTTCAACGTGATTAATTACTTAAAAGTTAAGGGATTG
This sequence comes from Platygaster orseoliae, assembly GCA_030522825.1. Classification (NCBI taxonomy): domain Eukaryota; kingdom Metazoa; phylum Arthropoda; class Insecta; order Hymenoptera; family Platygastridae; genus Platygaster; species Platygaster orseoliae. Next base: position 5,892 of record JAPYZL010098256.1, read on the forward strand.
TCGAGTATCGCTGTGTTGAATCTAAACTTTTCATGTTTCTAAATTAGAGTTTTTTTTTAAGTAATGTGTGACACTGTTTTGTCTTTTTTCAAAATGTTATATTGGTCACTATGTTGAATACTAACATTACATTATGGATAATAAACTAAAAAACCAAAAATGTTGATACACGTTTCGCCATTCGTCAAAGTTCAAAGAAATTTTCCTAAATCATAAAAAAATTTTTATGTGGTGATTGTATATTTTATTCTACATTTTTCTAACCATAAATAGGTTTTTTTAATGAAAAAATAATTTCATGCGTGAAAAAAATTTGCTTTTCGCCAGTCGATAATCTCATAAAGATTATTATTTTCTTGAGTTTGTTTCAATTATTTTTCCTTCTTTTGTAGAATATTTTTATTGTACAAAAAATTTGTCTTGTCTGGGAATTGTAGAATTTTATGACTTGAGTACGAGGTAATGCAACGAAGCAATCAAAATTAAAACTTGCCGCAGATGCTATGCCTGCTATATCTTATTTGTATGATGTATATAAAACAAAAATATATAAAATTAAAATCTTGTATTGGTGTTCGAATTTTCCCCACTTTGAAGTTTGACTGTCAGTGTAAATAATTTTTTTAAATTTCTGTTCATCTTGTACTTTGCATAACATTATGTCAGAATTTTTTCACACTGTATACAATTATTGAGTTTTTTGTTGCATAATTCAAAATTTCAGACGTTTACATTTGGTAAGAAGATAATCTTCAAAAGTTTTTTTTTTCGAGATATATCACTGGAGATTTCATAGTTTTGAGTTAATATACTGTATATTTTTTAAATCATACATAAAAACCAATTTTACTTACAAGTACACAAAATATTTTACTACAGCTAATTCATGCTTTAAAAAAAAATTGAAACACAAGTTGAATAAGAAATCCGTAATTTTTTGAAAACCATAAAGTCAAGTTACCGTCAATATCACTTTCTGAACCATGAAAAATGAGCCTTGTCTCTTAGGTTTTTCACACTTCGAGGTCTCGTGACAATTCTACTCTCTTCCATCGACTGTATTCAATAATTTAGTAGCTATCTCCAGATGCTTGAAACATAGGATGATAAATGCTCGACGACGACTGGGAGTACTTCGTTTTTCCTCGACTATGCTAGTGAAGAAATACGGTCCGATAACGGAAGTCCGTCTCACGGAAAACCCGGTTTGGCGGCCTGCCTTTTTGGCTGTTGCCGCATCACAATATTTCACTTCCCCGGGGCAGTGCCCTGCCCACGCTGCTTTCGCATCAAAGCGGAAGTTCTTCAGCGCTAGCAAAGCATGTGCGCTGCGCTGTCAACGCCCAGCAAGAAAGACCCTACTAGAGTTACCAAAAAGCTCTGTCCGACGAGACCGGGATCTTTCGGTAAAGCGTCCTTTTTTTACTTTTTTTTCTTGGATGAAAAACGTGGGAAGATATGCTGAACTATAAAAAAACACAAAGTTAGAACTATGATATAGAAAAAAGGAAGTGTTTTTTTTTCGAGCGTACAATATTTCAATTTCAAATCAGGAGTAAGAAAACAAAATCAAATTACAATTCAATCTGTTCAAAATTTCGAGATGGAATCTCAAATCTACAAAATACCTATCAAGACACGAAAAAGCGACTGGCTTTTATCTAAAATCTGGAACATCACGCAGCGTAACAACGTGTTCGAAAGTTTGAATGGATCAGCAAATGTTTCAAAATGAATGAATTTCTGGGAAGGAATCGTTGAGCTGATGGATAGAACGAGTTTTAGACCTCGAAAAATTGTAACGTTGCCTTCTTCTAACAGATCTTGATTCATCAGCTTCTATCAAAAAAAAAAAATGTTTCCCGAGATCATGTGTCTCGAATCACACTGTTAACTAAGCAATAAATTTATCCCACGTCCCTCGTGCTACACACATCAAGGCAACATTTTCCTGCGAATATGCCCCTTTATTGACCATGAAATTGCGTTTCCAGAATACTTTCGTTGCTTTTCGAGAGCATGAAATTCGAAAAATGGCTGACCCAAGACGATCTGTCGAATGTGATTGTTAGGTCCAAATCAACATTTATATAACTTTATGAAAATACCTGAAGTCAAATGTTTATATTTTTTTAAGATCTAAAAAAAGCATGAAGCAAAAGTGAGATATATCGAATTTTAGGAGGTGAACGCCATAAAATTCAATCTGAAATTTTTACTACTCGTATTGTAGCTCAAAAATTGTCAATCACGATTCCGAAACTTGTGACACACATCAGAAAGTCTTGCGAAAATCTCTGCAATACACCCTTAACTCCTCCGAAAGTAAAGTAGCAAAGTATGTACTATTCCCGCTGAATAAAGCATTTGTCCTACGAGCAACGTGACTGAGGTGCTAAAAATTCTATGCAACTTTCGTGACTGCGGGGATTTCGATCCCGAAGTTCGATTTTCGTTACTTAAAAGAGATAACGTGTTTTTTGAGCTTGGAAAGGCAAGCCTTTTCGGGTGTTGGTTGGTTAGATATAAAAGTTTTACATCTCCATAAAATAATCTTCTTTAACTTTTATTCTAGAGTCAGTTGACGTTACGATATTAGATTGAATATTCAAATGTAACACGAAAAATTTGTGAAATGATATGGAAACTCTGTCATTCTGAATCATTACATATTCTTTTTATCAGATCACAAATAGATTAATACAATTTTTTTAGACCCTTGCAAAGAAATTTTTCATGGAAGAACAAACAAAAATGTTATAAAAGTCAATTGCGAACATAAATATCATATGTTCGTAATGTATATGAAAAAAAATTTTTGTTTGATGTTTAATTCTCTCAATCAATTACCATATATTAAATCACGATTTAGTGTTGCATTTCTTTCGCATACATTCTTCATCACTTTCACAAATAATCAAAACTCCATTGCTATTCGTTTCAAAAACTCATCTACGGTTTTCTTAAGGCAGAAAAATACCGCTAATAATCGATAAATTTTCTATTCAAGAATTTAGTACCCTCATGATCATAATTGTATCATGAATAGCACGGACAAAAAAGCCAGAAAAATTTTAGTGTGTGACACTTACGAAGGCTTGAATAGACCACCCCGTAGGAGAGATCCGGCTTAAAGTGCTCGGGCGTTGAAATTTTCACGGCCCATTTTCGCCGGCGGCGTTGACTCTCGGCATTCAAGATTGTTCTCGGATGGCCCCAGGCAAGGGTGGCCGCCCTATTGTGCCCCAAGTTACATAATGGCGGTGGCATTATAAATGGAAGCCTGCAACTAATTTGGGACACGGCGCTGCGCGACGTTCCTAGACGAGCAGGCTGCTCAGCGGCCTTTATGACAGGCACACGTCGCATAACAAAGTTGCTTTGAGCGCTTTGAAATATTGCAACCGCAGCTTTTTCAGTAATAAAGTTTTAATATTCGTTTCCTCTGGAATTCGCGATTTTATGGGAGTTTTCTTACGAGTTCTTGGAAAGCTTTTTTAGTTATTTAAATGATTTTTTACGGAAGGAAAAGTAGGTAGTCAAACTTACTTTTTCGGAAAAACAGAAAAAGTTTGACATAATTTTTGCGAACAAAATAATTGAAAAATGTTGCTAACAAACAATCGCAAAGTTGAGTCGAAAAAATATACATAATTTTTATCGATATTTGTCCGAATAACACGTATTAATTTATCACGATGCATAAGTGTTATTTAATGTAGTGAAAAATTTACAACTGCTTTCTGCGACTTTTCAATCATCAGTCAATTATTTATCATTGTCAAAAGAAAATTAACACACAACATTTTTTTTTCTTTGTAGTATTTGATTTTAAACTTTTCATTTTTAAAATCGCACTCAAAGTTTCACTTCTGCCGCGTGTTCTTTAACACACAACAGGTTTTTCTAAACTTTTTGGCGTTTCATGTAATTCTTTAATGTTTAAGCAATAAACGAGCATTATGTATGTCTATTTAGTTTTTAAAATTTGATACTCCTGGGATTAAATTGGAAAAATATTTTATAGTTTTATGGATTTTTTATACAATAAAATTATAGTTTTACAGATTTTAGGTATTTCAAATATTTTAAGAAGTTTTCATATTGCATGGAATTTATAAACTTTCATTTATAAAATGGTAGTTTCAACAATTTTCAAAGTTTCTATGGATCACTATACAGAATTCCATAATTTCATGCTATATTTTTTAAAAAACTGACTATTTTCATCACTTCAATTCAATTTTCAATAAACATTACGTTTATGTATTTTTTTAGTATTAAGTCATTCGAAACAATTTGGTGATTATTAATTTTGTAGTCAAGAATCACATATTTCTATTGTTTGTGCTATATGTAACGAGATTCGATTTTTGTGATTTTCGAGATTCAGATTTTCTCATTTTCATCTTTTTTGTATTTTTTATGATTCATTGATTTTTGAGCAATAAACGAGCATTATGAATTTTTTTTCAGCTTTTTAAAATTCGATACTGTAGGAATCAAAACTGAAAAATGTTTTTTATTTTTATAGATTTTTTTAAAATAATAACCTTACAGATTGTAGGTATTTCAAAGATTTCTAGAAATTTCGTATTGCATGTTATTCGTGAGCTTTTTTTTATGAACTAGTATTTTCAATAATTTATTAAGAAAAAATTTGTTTCAGTTAAATAATGTTATTTTCTGCAAAATTTTATGATTTACAATTTCACAGTCCAGAATTATACATTTTTAATGATCGAATGATATGTAGTGAAATTCGGTTTTTGAGATTTTCGAGATTCAGATCTTTTTTTTTCTAATATTTTTGGTATTTTTCGTAATTCTTTGAATTTTGAGCTATTTACGAGCATTATGAATTTTTTAAAGCTTTTTCAAATTCAATACTGTAGAAATCAAAGTTGGAAAATATTTTATATTTTCATAGATTTTTGAAAAAATTCTAACTTTACATATATAAGGTATTTCAAAGATTACAAGAATTTTCGTATTGCATGTTATTTATAATCTTTTTTTTTACTGATATTTTCAACAATTTCCAAAGTTTTTATGGATTACTACACAGAATTCTAGAATTTCGTACTATATTATAAGAAAACTGACTACTTTCATCACTTTCTCTCAATTTCCAAAAAATATTTTTTTCTATATTTTTTTTAGTATTAGGTCAATCGAAACAATTTTATGATTTTTAATTTTGAAATCCAGAATGAAAATTAGCAAAATTCAATTCTTGTGATTTTTGAGTTTTAGATTTTTTTTCCTAATTTGTTTCATAATTTTTGTTATTCTTTAATTTTTGAGCAATGAACAAGCGTCATGAATGTCTATTCAGCTTTCTAAATTTTTTGAATTCGATACTGTAGGAATCAAAGTTGAAATTTTTTAAATATTTTTATAGTCATAGAAATTATAACTTTTTCAGATATTAGGTATTTCAAAGATTTCTAGAATTTTTGTATTGCATGTTATTTATAAACTTTTTTTCTTTACTGGTATTTTCAAAAATTTGCAGTGTTTCTTCGGATCACTATACAAAATTCTATTCCATGCTATATTATAAACCATAATTGATAGTTTTGTTATTGAAAATTTTTCTTTGAATTTCAATTCCAACGTAACTAATATTCATTGAGTTTCCAATTCATTTCAACAGTAAAATGAATTTTATTTGCCGGTATGAAATTCAACATACATTTAAATTTCCCGCGTGCGCCAACTGAACACGCAGTTAACTTTTTTCGACATTCGTCAGCTGATTTCGAGTTCACTCCCTCGAGTAGAGAAGTTTCACTTTAAAAAGTTTTATATACATGTTACACAGATTTTTACTGTAGGTATTGCTTCCTTGACGCACCTAACCTTGACACCAAAATAACTTTATTCAACGTCGTGAAGTAATGGCTCGTTTCTCCCACGCTTGTAACTCATAAAACTTACGTTTCTTCACGTTGTTGAATAAAAAATAATCCTCAACTAGTGTGGAAATTTTTTTCTAACTCATCTGATTACAACGCTCGCCTTCGGCTCGCGTTGCAACCCTCAGATTCGTTAGAAAAAACTTTTCACAACCAACGTCCCTCAGAAAAATTCAAATTCTGTTTACCCCGAAAATGAAGGCTCTGAAATACGAAGGCACTAGTTCAAACAAAAGTTTTTCAGAACCGTTCTCTGCCTGATAAACCGCGTTTAAAAAGAAAAAAGGCGCGTACAAGGGAGCAGCTAATAGCCATCACAACTCTGAGATCTTTCTCTTTTAATTCTTCGGTGACTACTTCGTGCGATATTGTTTCTCGCGTGATGCCGTGAAAGGCAGCAGCGAAAAAGAAGGTAGCAGATAAAAAGATGGAGCAAGTCGTGGGAGGTTAACTCGTCCAGACAATCGTCGATTCACGTACAAGAAGACGTGCATGGTCCAAGTTGAGAATATGACAGAATATTTTCCAAGGGTCTCTTTCGAGCCAGGCTGATCGATATTCCGATCGCCATCCAGGGATTACGAAATGTCCCGCACCAAATGACCATCGTGGCATTTTTATTGGCCAACCTAGAGAAAGAACTCCTTGTATAGAAGCCGTATAATTTGGTAATTCTAATCATTACGCCCTTGACAAATCTCTGCTGACGTTCCGTGATTAACGACGATTTTTATGGCGACCGCAAATGGTCTTTTTTGGGAGTAGTCTTATTGGACCATGGAATTACGTGATAAAAATCTAAGTAGAACAGTTGCGTCAAAATCAAGAGAAATGAGAAGGGCTCGAATCCTGGCTGAGTCTCAGGGATCAAAGTTATGAAATTTTTCAGGTTTTGGAAATGATAACGGATTTACTATATAAGCAAAACGATGTGCTGTTTCAACACAATTTGACAGAGTGAATTTTAAAATGAATTTTGATACAAAAATAACGAAAATTTTGCAAAAAAATTGCGAAAATGAAATTGTGATACAACGAGAAAAGAATAAACTATAAATAAACTATAAATAATGTGAAAGAAAAATCTAATCAGAAACGCAAAAAAAATATGTTTGATATCAGATAGCGGCAATTTATTTGTTATTGTTTAATTACATAATTAAAAAATACCGCAAAATACTATCTTCATCGTGCCCCGAGTTTCATGAACTTCCACATTTCCCCTTCAACGACAATAAAATGTACAGTCACCGCACAATTGCAAATTCCAGGCCCGTGAAAAATGCTTGCCATAGATTGTCCGAACAGGCGAAAGAAACGGCCGGCATTCATCCAAACGCTAGAGAAATGACGAGTCGTCGGCGGTCCTGAGGAAAAAGGACAAAAAAAAACGTCTCGGGCAAAAGAGTTACGGGCCTCAGGTGCGCGTAGTTACATTATTAAAAGCGGAAAACCCCATCATTTTTCCGCGACTCACCCGTAAAGATGTTAAATGAAAACATTACGTCACTCCGGCGGGGTTTCTCTCTCCGGCGACTTCCGTTTCTTGTTTCGTGGGTTTTACAGCGATAATAGTCGCGCGCTGAAACCGCCTCGCCCGGAATCTCGGGTGTTATCTAGACACTTTTTTTTGTCGTGTAAACTCCCACATTCGTTTCAAATTTTTTTCTCTTTTTTTTTAATAGAGATACGACTATGTTTGGGAGTTCTGTTTGAGTATGCGTTAGGAAAGTTACACATCCGTTGCATTAGGAAATTTTTCGATTTTCGGTCGTAAAGGGGAATGAGTTGCTAAATTCCTCTTTCTTTTAGATAAACTTTTGTTTCCACTTTAGAAACGTACTGCGATGTCAAGATTACGGGTGATGGATGCGATATTATTAACAGTGTCAAAAAGGACCTTATGACATCAGAATATAAGTCACAGTTTAACGTTTTCTAGTTTGATGTTTCATGAATCAGTTATTTACTAAAATTGCGATACTAATTATTGAAGTCAGTAAATGGAAACGCATATGTAGAGACTAAGCAATACGAAAGAGTTGAAATAAGTGTAAACTAAGACACATTAAATATAGTAATTATATATTATTATATATATAATCAAAATATAGTAATTAGTAGTTGTGTTAGGAAACACAACTACTCTGCAGTGTACATCCATGTAGTCATATAATTTTTTCTAAGTTTTCACAAAAGCAAATCATAGTTTCAAATCATTCATTGCAATCTGATCAACAAGTTATAACAAACTGATTTTTACTTTCCATTCATGATTGAAACAAAAAAAAATGTTCTACTGTGCTGAAAGTATTTCCTCGTGCGAACTCACCTGGAAACAATTTCAAAGTGCACTTGAGCATCAATTAAATGTGCTAAGCTGAAGCGTAAGGCGAGTAATCGCGATTCACAGCGTAGGTGATTTTACGAGCCGTAAACACCACAGCGTTATAAGAAAAGTTTTCAGCCCTGGCAACTCACAACCTCAACTTTTTGCCTTTACTTTTTTAGTAATGTAAACGTGTGATAAAATACACCTTTTTGATCACTGAATTTGTCACTAAATTTTGGAGGAAATATTCACATAATTATTTCTTCTTGGTATATAATAATAAGAGCAAAAAATTTTTTTTAACATTCATTTACTCCACGACTCAAACTGTTCAGTCTAAAACAATTCTAAAGAAGACAATTTTATTCTTAGCAACAAATTTTAGAATGTTAGTGAGAAAGTTTATTACATCATATTTTGTTACTTAAAAAAATGTACAAGAAAATGTAAAATTTACCACATGTTACATTTTAATACGCGCAAATTTGGTAGTTCCATATTTTCATGTTGCCATTTTCAAATATTGTATTTTAAAAAAAAACACATCAAGTAAGCTCCAACACGAATTTATATTTTTATTGTGTATCTTGTAAAGGTCAATTTTTTGCCTGTTTGTAAATTTTTATAATAAATGTTAAAAATATGTGAAACAAATATCGAGTTATGCTTGAAAACAGAAAAAAATTATTGATACCATATACATAAATCTCAGGAGCTTACAAAATTCTTTGATGAATCTTGATAAAATATATGGGGCATTCCACCTCAAGTGTTCCCACCTCAAAAACGAAACATTTCCGATTTTGATGATATTTGGTAGAGTTTTTGTACTATCAGAGTACATTGATTGTGGAAAAGGAGGGGCGGATTTATGCACGGGTTGCAGTGATACAGGGGTTTAAATTTTCGCCCTTTATTTCGGACGTCGATTTTAATTAAATTCTCAGTCGAAAAAGCTGTTGCTAACGAAAAAACAACATGCACGTATCTTTAAGTATTTTTTCCGTACTTTTCAAAAAAAAATATATAAACAATTTTTTATGAAATTTAATAACATTTTTTTTTATTTAAACTTTGTTAATAACATTTCTACAACAAGAGCCTGTTGGGATTTTTTTCAGAGTTATCTTATAATACAGTTCATTTCCTCCCCTACAAAAGTGTATACGGTATTTTATGGGCAAAGTTGAGTTTCTTGTTTTTTTGAAGCACCAAACCCAACGCGTTTACCGCGCCCGATGCGCGACTCAGCCGTGGTACATTTTA